>JADRCH010000181.1:1563099-1589610 GCA_019843965.1 Rhynchomys soricoides | reverse complement strand
CTGGTTGGAGTCACCAAGTAAGTCCTTTGTCATGTGTGTGCTCCTGGCTGGAGGAAAGGGTGCAGGCAGCATCATGGCAAGAGCCTTTGGGCCTTAGGGCTGTCCTCAGTGGCTGCAGTGCTCTGGTCACTTCCCTGGCTTTCTTTGTGTTTTGTGGCACCTGTAGTTTTGTTCCATTTTCTCTTAGAGCTACCAGTTTTACCTTCCAGGCCTTCAAAGGTGACTTTACGGTGAAGAGAGAATCTAGAGCCTTGTTTCTTAAAAAAAAAAACAAAACCAAACCACCTAGAGGTTGTCATGTTAAGTAAGCAGAGTGTGTCCTATTCAGAGAGACACATACCGTATGATTGATCTCATACGTGGATTCTACACATACCACAGCAGAACATAGACAAGACTGGGGGACGGGAGCGAGCTGGAGAGTGAGATGTGGAGGTGGGGAAAATGCATGATTGATTTGAAGGAAAATGTCTATGAATACATGCTAGGAAATATAGAAGAAAGCAGAGGTTCTCAGAAATGTTCCCACTGTCCTGACCCAGATTAGCCTGCCTGCTGTGCAGAGGGTGGGAGCTTTGACCCGCCTCTTGGCAGCCAGCCTGGTGCCTACATGGCTCTTTTTCCTGGACTTGATTTCTCCACCTTCCTGATCCCAGCTTTGGTAAATACGATAGTAACTAGACTCAGTTTTTGGTTCCATTTCACATAAATCTTAACTCTGGAAGAAAATTGCTTTATTTGTACATGAGGAGCCTTAAGCCGGGGGGGTGGGGTGGGGGGGGGACAAGAGCCTCTGCTTGTCATCAAAGATGCAGGAGGGAGGAATGAGAGGAGAAAGGGCCCTCTCCACTGGTCTTAGCAGTCTTAGCACGAGGCTGCTGTGGACTGAGCCTGAGTGTTTCAGAGATCCTTATGCTTCCTGCCATTCTAATAGCTGTGGCACCAAGAGACGTTCACACTGAGTGCGGGCAGCAGTGCTCTTATACTTACCTCCCAGGTCGGCTGAAGGTCTGCTAGGCCTTTCCAACTATTTTAAATCCAAACTCCAAACCATCTGAGGACAGAGATGCAAGAATGGAGAAGAGGTTTATGCAGGAAATTCTGTCCAGCTAGGCTGACAAATATGCTGAGCATGCCCTCTGAGCTGTTCTTGGTCTTCCTTGAATACCTGTGGTATGTGGTAAGAGAGGCCCCAGAAAAATGCTTTTCCCCGAGTCTTGGGCCTTCAGATCCCCCCAGAGGTCAGAGACCCTGTCCTGAGGCAGGTTGTCTCTCCAGGCCAGGAGGCCAGGCACTTGGGAGTTTTCTAATACTTCTGAATCTACTCACATTTCTTATAGGAGAGGCTATGGACGGTGGCTGGGCCATTGCCATGGGAACCAGGGAGAAGGAGCATACAGCAGTGCTCCCAGAAGACCCTAGGAAGGCAAACACAGGGAGGCTTGTACCTGTTCTGCTGTCCCTCATCCCTTATGTCAGGGTGACAGAATAGCATGTGTAAAGGTGCAAAGTCAGGTGGCATATCTCCTGGGAGAAACATTCTAGAGACCGTGGTGGCACTTGGACCTATCACTTAGCAGCAAAATCATTACAGTGTAGATGGGCCCTGTATGCCAGGAAAAGTGGTTGTAAATGAGGGAATCATGTTTTCTCTTTGAGGAGTATGATGAAGCAACCTTAAGAAGTGCCAGGTCAGCCATACGGTGACTAGCCAACTGAACACTGAGTGGGGAGGGAGCCAGAGCAGTGGTTCTCAAACTGTGGGTCATGACCCCTTTTCTGCATACCAGATGTTTACCTTATGATTCATAACAGTAGCAAAGTTACAGTTGTGAAATAGCAATAAGATAATTTTATGTCTGGAGATCACCACAGTATGAGGAACTGTATTGAAAGTTTGCAGCGTGAGGAAGCTGAGAATCACTGAGGAGCTAGAGGGTTGGACAGTGTAGTCTGGGTTTGGACCTGGCCACGGCACCTCTCTCTTAAGAGCAGGGCAGTTTGGGAGAGAGTCCAGTACTGTAGTTACTTATCTGCTGTTGCTGTCACACAGCTGGATCGAGAGCTCAGGATCGTAGATTTTGATTCCTGAAGAGATATATGCTTCATATGGAGCCTGGGGCTCAGGTTGAATACGGGGAGCCTGGGTGAGTGTGGAGCAGCATTGGGGTGGCCCAGCTAGGCTTCATCCCTCCTTCCTGCCTCTCAGGTATTGGAACTCCCTGAGGAACCTGGTGGTTTCCCTCCTCAACTCCATGAAGTCCATCATCAGCCTTCTCTTCCTGCTTTTCCTCTTCATCGTGGTCTTCGCTCTGTTGGGGATGCAGCTGTTTGGGGGACAGTAAGTAGCCCCAGATTAGGAGGGCAGGCCAGGGCCCATGAGGAGGCTGAGCTCAGAGCACACACTGCTACCCCAGGCCTTTCCACCTTCCTGAAGATTCTCCAATGGGGTGGAGAATACTGAGAGCACAAGCAATGAGCATGCTGATGTCAGGGGACTGGTCCCCAGGCTCCCGATGAGCATGCTGATGTCAGGGGACTGGTTCCCAGGCTCCTGATGGGACTTATTCTACTCAAGACTTCTCTGTTTTCTCAGGTTCAACTTTCAAGATGAGACTCCAACCACCAATTTTGATACCTTCCCAGCTGCCATCCTCACTGTCTTTCAGGTGAGGCTTCTTGGTCTCTCCTTGCTTCTCATGTTCCCCGGGGTTGAGGAAAGAGTTACTGAGATTAGAGGCCCCACATTTAAACATAACCTCACAACAAAAGATGAGCCTTGGCAAGTCCCGGGCTTGGTGTCAAGGGAAAGTGGGTTGCCACTGGGAGGTGGGGGATGGCAGGTGATACTCCCTTGGTCTGTGAGCTACCATTTCATCAGTTTATCGGGGGTGGGGCGGGAGGCTGAAGCTCTCTCAGCCTGTCTGTGTCTACTTCACCAATTCATTAGCTCTAAGGCCTGAGGCTGCTTGTCTTCTATCCTCAGAGACAAAGCAAAGCTCTTCCTAAACTTCTGTTTGGTCTTAGGCCCAGTGGCCCCATTCTCTTTCATTCTGGGATATGTGCTCACCAGTGCCCCCTGGAAAGCTGTGGCTGTGGGCCAATTGTCTGTCTGATGGCTCCAGTGATCACCTGGTTCTTGCTTGGATGCCTTGCTTAAGAGTGGACAGGATAAGAGGGGCCATTGGCCTGTCATGAGAACTTCTGGAGACTGACGGGCTGGATGGGGCTTAGCTCAGATCTTGGCCTCTGAAAGGGGTGCCCTAAGCCCGGATCTGAGCCCACATGTGCTCACCCTCTCGGGGGTGTGTGTGTTGTGTTTCTATCCATACCCCATTCTTGGATTCCCCAAGAGCACCTGCCCTTACTCCCTTTCTCTCAGCGATACCTTGGCTTGCAAAGCTTGAGTCTCTAGTGTAGGATAGGACCTATAGACCTCTGCAGACAGAGATGTGTTGCTTCAGCCTGGGTCCTGGCAGAGTCCGCTGTGTCTGCTTGGGGATTAGATGCTCATTATGGGAAGGAGTCGTTTCCTATGGGTCATGGAGCTAGGATACCCAGGTACCAAGGAAGGAAGGCTGGCAGAACCACATCCCAAGGCCTGCAGTGAACACGTTGAGAGGGAAGTCCTTGACCAAGGCCCAAGGTGTTGGAGGCCAGATAAAGGACTCTATAAGCAAACAGGTTTTGACAGGTTCTAGGCAGTCAGAGCCCTGGTGTGGCTCCAGACCATGGTAGGACAGTCTTACTGTACCTCTGCTTTTTGTGTCCCCCCCACCCCCCAGGAAAGGAATTAAGTTCATGGTTAAGAGAACTGGGCCTTTTTGTCCCAAGGGTTCTGACTAGACCTCCATTCTGGTCTGCCCTCTGTTGCTGTGACAAACACCATCACCAAAAGCAATTGGAGAGGAAAGGGTATATTTGGCCTACGCTCTCCTGGGTCATTGTCTGTTCCTGAGAGGAGTAGGAATTCAGGCAGGAGCAAAGGTGGGGCTCCTCTGCTTTCAGTCTCAGGGTCAGCTGCCCGTCTTCCAACTCCCAGGACCACCTGCCCAGAGGTGACATGACCCACAGTGGGATGGGACCTCCTACACCAGTCAGCAGTGGAGAAAGTACCACACAGACCAATCTGATAATACAGTCCCTTGAGGTTCAAGGTGACGAGAACTGACCAGCACAACCTCACATACTTTTGGCTTTGAGCACAGGGGCAGGACAGTGGCAGAGGGGCTACAGGCCACTGCACCAGTGCTGTGCACATGTGGCTAGGCACTGTGAACACTGGAGGAGGCTAGAGACCTGAACAGGCTGTCTTTGGGCTGGAGTCTTAAGATCCAGGAAGGGAGAGCCTGCCTCCAGACTGGGATGACCGTGTAGGTGGGACGGTGTAAAGAGGGAAGAGGAAAATCCTCTAGCTTTCTCACGGGGGCTTGCGATTAATACTGTGAAATCCTAATGCCCTGGAGGGGACCAGCACCCATGGTTGGGAGGTCAGACTACTTTCCGAGAGAAAGGGGATAAAGGACAAGGACGTGCCCTCAAAAATCCCCAACTGAGGACAAGCACTTAAGAAAAGGAACAAAAACTAAATAGAAACCATGGGAATTAAAATTATAGCAATCCAAGTTAAAAATACAGGCAGACTGCACTCTGGGCAGGATCCAAGGCATGGTAGCCAGGCAAGCGGGGAGAGCGGGGTACCCCTGACTCTAGCATGGGAACGGTGCAAAGAGCATAACTTAAGGACCGTCCTGGACTAGCATTTCATGGAAGAAGAGCTTCTGATGGCCAATCTCATGAAGGTCGTGCGGTAACTTTGGAATATTGGGGCACAGTCTCTGAGCCTGGAACCTTGAGTCTTTGGTCTGTGACTCAGCACGGAGGAGGACCAGAACGGTGTGGGACTGTGCCCAGGGGCTGCTGGGAGCACTTCAGATGACCGTTAAGGAGAGACAATACACTGAGGAAGAAAGGGGAGGCCAGGGCCACTGCAGACCAAAGCCAGCAAGTTAAGACAGCTTTATAAACAAGTTCTCCTAAATACGTAGAGGTTATGTCAAGTGTGCAGACTGCAGAGAGTATGTAAGTTCCTCACTCACTCTGTGATGCTGAAATATCATTGGTAGGAAATTCTAAATGAAGACAGTATGAGAAAAGAAAAATGTATGTCATGATCACAGAGGCAAAAAATAAAAAGAAAAATGTACGTCATGGTCACAGAAGCAAAAAATAAAAGAAAAATGTACGTCATGATCACAGAGGCAAACAAACAAACAAACAAACAGAAGAATTGAGAGGTCAAATAAAGGTGCACTTAAGCCTTTCTTCAAAAACTAGGTGTGGTTGCTCATATGTATAATTCTAGCCCTCAGGAGGGCGAGGCATGAGGGCTGTGAGTTTGAGGCAAGCCTGGGCGGTATAGCAAGGAGCCCCTCCCAAAGGAAAACAGAATCATGAAATAATAAGAAACAAAAGAAAAAATGTCTTCATTAATACCTTGGCTTTTTCTTAGACTCCAAGACAACTTAATGTTAGGAAGTTCTTGACTATGCTTGTCACACTAAGGAAGAGGCGTTTGAATGAGACTAAGTCCATCTGGCAGGGCGGAGAGGCAGGCGTGTGGATTCTAGCAGATTAGACCTGTCTCAACAGCCTTAGTGAAGCAGGATAAGAACAAAATTGAAGATTTGTTTAGAATTGACAGGAAAGGCAAATACTCATTAAAAATATATGTGCTGCCTTTGCATGTGGCATGGGTAAGTTGGTTAGTCATACAGGAGAACATGGAACTGGGCTGGCGAAGTGGCTTGCTGGGTGAGAGCACCTGCCATGCAACCCCGACAACCTAAGTCTACTCTCAGAGCTCACGTGAAGTTGGAAGGAAGAATGAACTAACAAATCTGTCCTGACCTCGGCTCACACACTGCAGCACACACGTGCCATTCCCTGTCCCTATCTCTCAACTGAAAAATTGAAAAAACAAACAAACCACGAGCAGGATTTATTTCTACATTGTACCTGGTATGAAAAATGAGCAAACCAAAAATTTTAGAGCACACATGGTGCCACGTCACTAACTAAAGACAGCGAAGGTATTAAAGAAAATATAAACACACAGCCAAAGGAAGTGATCAAGCAATTTGATGCACTGGAAGACACTGCTAAAATACTAGTGGCCATTCTAGTGTCAGCAGATAACAAAGGATTCGTTTCTAGAATGTATTGAGAATTCTTATAAATCAAAGAGGTTCTGTGGTAGGAGAAAAGTAAGACGCGGAAAGACCGGTGAGTGAGCTACTACATCATCCAGGCAGATGCAGACTAAACCCCAGTGACCCGTCCTCCCGCCTCCCGCTGTAGCCAAAATCAGGACCGCTTACATCAGAGTGTAGAGAAGATGTGGCTTTTAGAACCTGCACGTGCTGATGGTGGGCAGTTAAAGTCATGTTGGACAGTGACTTCCTGACGTCTTATGAAACCCACGTATCAGCAAGTCCTGTGCTGAATGTGCTTTTCTGCTCAGGTATACAGATGTGAGACAGTTCAGCAGTAACAGCTGTAATGGTAACACTGGACATCAGGGTGGTGGTCATCTAGGGAATGGGTAAGAAGTGTGGTGTTTGGGACCAGGGAAAGCAGTCGACCTAGAACTACATGTGTCAGCATGGATGCCTCTCACAGATGTAATTTTGAGCAGATCAGACAAGTTTCAGTGTAATTAGATATCGTCCTATAATACCATATGGGCTGTAAAAGTTTGCATGAAGTGGTAAACCCCGGAGTCAGGAAACTGTATAACCAGGGAAGGCAATGCTGGTGAGTCCCATCAAGGGATGTAAGCCTCACTGGGATGTCATTTCTTTTTAAAAATTAAATATTATTTGTATGTGGGTATGTGTGAATGCCCACAAATACCAGAAGTGGGGGATGGGTCTCCTGGAACTGGAGGTACAGAGTTGTGAGCTGCTCATGTGGGTGATGGGAACTGAGCTCCAGTTGTCTCCAAGAGCAGCAAGGGCTTTAGCAACCAAGCCACCTCTCCAGCCACTGGTATTGAGTTTCTTAATCTGCTTGATAGGTATATGAGTATTGTGAATTGCTTTCCATTTAAAGTGTTACATAGTTAGGGGTTAGAAAGATGCCTTACCAGTTTCAGGGAATCTGACAGATGATTTTGAACCACCATGTTGGTGCTGGGAATCGAACTTGGGTCCTCTGCAAGAGCAGCAGGCGTTGCATGTTGATGACTGCTGAGCCATCTCACTAGCATGAAGTTTGTCATGGTAAATGCAGTCATCAAAATCTAAAAGTGAACAAATTATAACTTTAACGGGATTAGCAATTTAGAAAACTTTTTTTGAAATCCCCATATTTTATGGCAGCCTTAGCCAATAAATTTGAAAACTTAGATGAAACATATATATATATATATTTTACAAGCAAACTGTAATTACTTAACTTGGCTTAAGAAGAAAAGAGTTAGACGCTGCCTTCCTTTCTGCTTCTTTCCCTAAACCTGTTAGCTATAAGTTGGGTTTTATATAGCCTCAAGGAGCAGCTGAGGCAAGACGCAGACATTTTAGGGGAAAAAAAGTTTTCGTGTGTGTGTGTGTGTGTGTATGTGTGTGTGTGTGTGTGCATACAGACCAGAAAGTCAGCCGTGTGTGTGTGTGTGTGTGTGTGTGTGTGTGCATACAGACCAGAAAGTCAGCCGTGTGTGTGTGTGTGTGTGTGTGTGTGTGTCCGTGTCCTGGGGTTGCCTGTCTCAGCTGCTGATTTGGGCCCAACAGCAGACACTTGTGATGCAGATGGAAAACATCTAAGAGTGACCAAGATTCAGGAGGGAGTTACGTGTTCTGACAAGTCTCAGGACTTCCTGGGTTGCTCTAGGTGTGATGATGGCATGACATACGTAAAGATCAAATGCTAAAGAGCAGAGCATGGTGCTTCAGGACGTGCTTTCCATGGATAGAGACTTGGCTATATGAGAAATGTGACATTAAACTCAGTGGGGAAGGCTGGCATATTCAGCACATGGGTCTGGAAAAATGGACTCCTAAAAGAAAAAACAGAATAACCATAGCTATACTATACAGAGTTCCAAGCAGCCTAGGAGCTTATGTGAAAAATCATACTTTCAAATGATCAAATAAAATATCTGACCAGGACAAAGGGTGAGAAAGAGCGCAGGGTAGGGAGAGAGAGAACTCAGGGCCCTGGGCACAAGTGAGTTGTCCAGGCTCCTGGACCAGAACTGTCAATGCTGCGTCTACATTTCAGAGTGAAAGTAGAGATAATGGTTTGCTGATGGGGCAGAAACTGCATTTAGTCAGTCTGTGAGGATGGATGTATGGGGCTGAAAGTGGCAGGGGTCTGGAGAGTCAGAGGCCCAGCTCTGAGCAGCTCTCTTCCTTTTCTGACTCTTGCTGCCTATAGTGAAATGACAGTGTGGTCTGGTGACCCCAGATGGCTTCACCTTCTGTGCCACCATCCTTTCTCCTGGACCTTTGGAATTCCTGTAATCTTAAAATTGTGTGCATGGCCCATTGACGTGTGTGTCCTGATTCAAATCTACGTGTGTGTGCCCATGTGCTGTGTACTCTGGGGTGTGGTACTGATGTATCTATATTAATTCTCTCTCAGATCCTGACTGGAGAGGACTGGAATGCAGTGATGTATCATGGGATTGAGTCACAAGGCGGAGTCAGCAAAGGCATGTTTTCTTCTTTTTACTTCATCGTGCTGACACTGTTTGGAAACTGTATCCTTCTTGGGGCTAAGTACAAGTGGTTCATATGCAGCGTTCTTCCTGTGGAAGCCACCTCATGGCTTCCTCCAGAAGGGCTGAGGTGTGCGAGCAGTTCCTTCTCAGAGTGTGGGTGATGCACATCCCCAGGATGCCAGAGCACTGAGTGTGGAGGTGCTATACAGGAAAGGGTTATCTAGATGCTGGAGCAGCTTACCAGGGGCTCAGGAAACACTTTGAATAATCCTGGAGTCAAGGCAAGAAGGAATGGATATGGAGTGGGCAGGAAAGAAGGCTTCTCCATCATTAGCCTTAGCTGATAGGTTTGGGTTGGGGTCGAGAATGTGTATCCTAACAGTTTCACAGGCGAGGCCTGATATGCTGGTCTAGGAACCTCCCCCATTTAGAGAAAGTGGTGGAATGTTGTAGAGCCCAAAAAAACACATTGTGAGCTGGAGCCAAACATCTGTGAAGTGTTGCATAGCTGCTTCTACAAAGATGGCTCTTATAGTCCAGGATTGGTGTTCCATCCTCCCGCCTGGAGGGCATGTGAGCACAGAGGGAAGGAAGCCGAGGATAGCCCTGGCTTCTGGGAGGGGCCAGAACAGCACCTTGGCCTTGTGCTTGCCACAGCAGTCGTATTAGTTAGGGTTCTCTAAGTGATAGAACTTATGGAGTGAATGTGTGTTGATGAAGGATTTATTAGAATGACTTACAGGCTGAAGTCCAGCTAATCCAACAAGACTATGAGCAGGAAGTTCAAGAATCCGGTAGTTGTTCAGTCCACAAGGCTAGACTTCAGGAGAGTTGGGATCCCGGTAGCAGGCTCTAATTCACTGGCAAGTGAAGGAATGGACTTGCTAACAAGGCAAGAGCCAGCAGGCCAAATGCACAAGCTTCCTTCTTCCATGTCCTTATGTAGGCTTCCAGGAGAACACGGGATCCCTGTCTCAACTGATCTGGATTAAAGGCATGCCTTCCTAGCTCAGAGGTCCAGATTAGAATGGATCTTCCTCCTTCAAATTAAGCAAAAATCCCTGACAGGTGTGCCCTCTGTATTTTAGTTTTAGTTAATTCCAGATGTTGACAACCAAGAGTAACCATCACAGCAATTGAGCACTGACACTTAGGCCAGGCATGTCAGCCGTCAGATGTCAGCCATCAGATGTCTGTCCTTCTGTTTGATGAGGATGGTTTCTGATGCACTTATATTTTCCTCTGGCTGGATACCCACAGATTGCTGGCTTTAGCTTGACTTTGGGCATGGTGTGTATGGTAGGGTTAGTCTATAGGGTATGTAGTACTTAGCGGTATCCTGCTTGGTCTCGGCCATGCTGTGATGTCCTATCCCATTCTATAACAATGCCCTGGATCACGTGCCCCAGCCAGAAGGCCTGGTTGTAGCAGAAGTTGGCTGCTCAGTTGCTGCTTGCCTGGTACCAGCCGGGGCAATAGGGAGAATGGCACTGCCTGGCAAGGGTGAGTTCCCAGACCTAGGGTGAAAGAGCCCAAGTCCTATGAGCGCTGAGCCCTGTGGTCAGCCTTCCTCCAGGGCACATCAGGTAGGGTCTGCAACATTTTGGGTGGTCAGAATTAAGGAATCAGGATTGATGCCAGGGATTTCACTGGCCAGTGTTTCAGCAGTACCAAGGTTATCTCCAGTTTTGAGATAGCTTACAAATGTAAAACTACATGGGAGGTAAGCAGTAGCAACGCTTGTCATAACCAGGAGTAGTTCTCTTCTCTGTGGGAAGAGGTTATGGGATGGCAGAGTAACTAGGTCCTGGAGAGATGCAGGGAAGAGGTTATGTTACACAGGGACCAGTCACTGTTCTATTGCTGTGAAGAGACACCATGACCATGGCAACTCTTATGAAAGAAAGCATTTAATTGGGACTGGCTCATCGTTTTCAGAGATTTAGTCCATTGACATCCTGGCATGGAGCATGGCAGCATGCAGGCAGACATGGTGCTGGAGAAGGAGCTGAGAGCTCTACATCTGGTCTGAAGGCAGTAGGAGACTCTAGGCCTGGCTTAGGCTTCTGAAGCCTCAAAGCCCATCCCCCACTACACATTTTCTCTAGCAAGGCCACACCTCCTAATCTTTTCAAATAGAGCCACTTCCCAGTGACCAAGTATTCAAATCTGTGGGGCCTGTGGGGGCCATTCTTGTTCAAACTACCACACACACAGCTTCCTTGTTCCTAAAGGGCGATGGCAGGACTTCATAGGGTCTCAGGGTGTGTTCAGGGTGGGGTGCAGTGTTGGGCACTCACCCTCCCATTTCCAATGTGACTCAAGGGAATATGTTGAGGAAGAATGCCCAGGAATTCACAAAGTAAAAAGAAGGGAATCTGTGAGGCAGAGAGGGTTGTGAGCCTAGCTTAGGAGCTAGGCCTGGAAGGTGCTATTCATGGTTGTACAGTTGGTTGGGCGGGTTCTTTTCACAACCCCAGGAGGTGTGGGGCATCCCTGGAGCCTGCAGAGGCAGGGCGTGTTTGTTTCCAGGCTTCTCATGCAGACTAGAACAGAGAAGAGTTGGGGATAAAGAAAGCAGACCACATGTCCTCTGAAGGAGGCAAAGGCAAATTGATTAAGCCTGGCTATAATCTTTGGTTCTACAGCATCATCCCCAGAGAGCCTGTCCCCTCCCCCCTCCCCCCTTAGAGAAGGCTGAGCCATGTGAAACAGTAGAGGCGCAATTCAGCTGGTGAGAACTGAGGCCATGGGAGAGGGGGGGCCTTGTGCATCTGGGTACACCAGGGCTGATGGTTTCAGGGGGTAGAGGCTGGAGACTTGGTAGATAGATGTTTCTGTCTTTCATGGGCAACCATGCTGGGATGATATGAGACAGTTTGTGGGACAGAGGGCTCCCTTCCTTAGCTGGAGCCAACCAGACACCCTGCTGAACGTTTTCCTGGCCATTGCTGTGGACAACCTTGCCAATGCCCAGGAGTTGACCAAGGTATGTAAAATACCACCTGCAGCTAGAAGGTGCTAGAAAGTCTGGGGCTTAGTACATGTTACTCTGGATGAAGTTATAGAGTCATGAGAGAGGTCAGCTCCTGGGTCAGAGTCCATGTGCCTTTTCTCCAGGGGAATCTTCTCAAAGTCATGAATAAAGGGATATTAATCTGGTTCTGGGTAGAAAGGATCGCCACAGAAGCAAGGAAGGACATGGTCATAAAGGTCGGTATGTGTGTGGACAGGCTCCCAGAGAAGATGTGGCTTTGGAAGGAGGAATGAACGGCAGGCTAAAGTGTGGGAGCACAGGCTGGACAGAATACACACACCACAGGAGTGTAGGCTCCAATGCACGTGATAAGGTCAAGAAGTGTTCCCGGACAAGATGTATAAGTAAGCCCTGGGGAATGCCCGGTTCTGAATGCCTGAAAGGGCGGCAAGAAGCCGCCTGTAGTGCCATCCCTGGATGTCTAGCTTGGCAGTGGTGATTCTGTCTGTGCACATCTGTGTCACAGCAGGAAGCTCCTTCTCTATGCAGTACCCAGCAGAGAGCAGTCAATATTCATTTTTCATATCCAAGCCCAGTAGGGGACATGATTACACATGTCTCTCTCTCTTTGGTTTCCCAGTGGAAGACAGAACCCTCTCTCTAGCAACTGTGTCCAGCTCCCTGCTAGGTATCTAGGCTGCCTGCTGTCAGCCTTAGGCTCCCCTTTTGATTTAAGTTTTTGCTCCAGCATTGAGGCCGCTACCAAGTGCGTTACAGATGTCTTATGTGCGTGTGTGCACCATGTCTCTGTGAGAGGTGCTCTGTGTTCTTTGGTGCTCAGGTTGGCACCTGTGCACATCTCCCAAGTCTGATCTTAGCAGGCCAGTGTTTTCCTCACTTTGGGACTGAGGGAGACTGGACTAGGTGTTTTGAAGAAGGCATACTTTATGCAGTGTAGCAGCCATGAGCCTTCGTTGACTTCTGCTTAGTGGTTTCTCTTCCTGCATGTAGCTGTGCCTGAGGTCCTGGGCTCCTCTTTGCTCCGATCTCTGGCTCCTGAGGACTCAGGAGTGCCACTAGCTGGCTTATTATTGTCATCAGTCTGGCAAGTGCTGAGTATTGCCATCTAGCTAGAGCCAGATTCCTGGCTGGACTGCATGGGCTGGAGGAGCCCATGTATTTCCAGAGCTCTCCTTGGTGGTAGTGTTTCTGGGACCATGTGAATTTGGCATACTAGCAATATTAGTTCCTGTGCAGAAGTACACTTGAGTCCTGATGTCTTTCCACATGATGTTCTCATGTGGGTGAGGATAAACTGAGGAGGCAGGATCTTCAGGGACCTGCTTGTACACAGAACTCGCTATGGTGAATCCTAAACAAGAATCCCCCTGCCTTGGGAATTGTGACCAATGAAAGCCTAGCTGTCTGGCCACATGACACTGCTTGGGCTAGACATGAGCTCTAGAAGGGAGGACTTAGTCCATCCTGTGTTAATTAGCTTTTCATTGCTATGACCAAGCAAGCAAGCAAGCAAACAAACAAACAAAAAACTAGAGAAAAAGGGTAAGTAGGTAGAAAATTTTGTTTCATGATTTCAGAGATTACAGTCTATTTAGTTAACTCTATTGTAACTAGGCCTGTGGCAAAGTCAAACATCATGGCAGAAAGTTGTGGCGTATCAGAGCTGTTCTCTTAATGGTGGCTAGGAAGCAGAGATGGACAGGAGGGGCCAGACCAAGATATAGTGACATCCCCTAGTGATCTGTGCCTTCCAAATGGACCCTATATCCTAAACAGAGACCAGGCATTTGACAGGTGAGCCTCTAGGGCACATTTAGTAGTGAAATGGTAATAATTTAATACTTTCACAAATCTATTACAGCACTCCGTATTTTTCTGTGAAGTGGAAATAAATTCAAACTGAATTATTTGTAGAATATTCAGGATATTTAAGACATAAATCGGAGTGATTAGGATAGCTCTCTCCCAAGGGACTATAAACCAGGACCAGTCTCATACCATTGAGGAGTCATGCCTGGGAGTGCCATGTGAGAAACTAGCCATCTCTTTCCTGAGCCTGAGGCCTGAGGGTCTTCTCTGCATCGACATTTTCTGGGTAGTGACTAGCAGCTTAGTTTTCTTTTGTCATTTTTATGCTCCTCAAGATTCAGGTATGTTTTGAAGAGTGTTAGCTTTCAGGGGAATTAGCCTCAGGAGGCCTAGGCTTGAGGGTTCTGAGAAATCATGGGGTCCACAGATGGACAGCAGAGAAGTCTTCCTGCTTGGGTCTTGGGCCCAGCAGCACTAATGATTCAGAGTCCTGGGACAAAGCTTGCTGGCTTTGTTTAGTGACATAGGGTCAAGGCCAGAGGCTCTGTCAGCTGTCCATTTCTCTTCCTGGACAGGTAACTGCATACATGCAGGTCCTACCACAATGGCTTTATGGGATCTGATTGGTTTCAGCAGAGAAACTCAAAGGTGGCATAAGGTCCTGATGGGGACAGGGAAGAACTTGGCACCTTGACCTTGTTCCCAGCTTTGTGGGGTAGGCCAGCTTTGTTCAGATGGTTCAAGAGCTCCCAGAAGGACAGAAGGATGGGAAAGGGACAGATTTGCTGTGGTGAGCCTGAGGTACAAAAAAGATATTCTGGTAGTGGCTTTGTACTGGCCTGCGGATGATCAGGATGGGGTGTGGCTACCCCAGACACAGGGCCATCGGCTAGTGAACGTGCTGGAGATGGCACAAGCTAGACAACACTGATGCAGGCATTCCAGATACTGACACTTCTAGCTAGAGACTCAGGAGGGGAGGCCTTGAAGAAGGATGCTCAGAACTCACCCTGGGTCACAAAGTACTCTGTCCACCCAGGACCTGGATGTCTGCTCCAGGGTCTGGAGTGCAGAAGAGGCATAGAGGAATTAGGAAGAAGAACCGATAGCCTCAAAATGGCCAGTCAGCTTTTGACTTGAGAAGACTGTCAGTTCTGTTGTTCAAACAGGATGAAGAAGAGATGGAAGAAGCGGCCAATCAGAAACTTGCTCTTCAGAAGGCCAAAGAAGTAGCTGAAGTCAGCCCCATGTCTGCTGCCAACATCTCCATTGCTGCGTAAGGCTCCTGGGAATGGAATATGGGTGGTTTGGGCAGTAGCAGAGCCCATGTCCTCAGAACCCCTGCCCTGGCCAGGGCTGCTGAAGACACAGCCATTCCCTTGAATCGTGTTGAAAGGAGCCTGAGCAAAGGGCTCAGCTGAGCAGACTTTATGACTTTCCCAGCCTGAACGTGGGCAGAGTGTGAGTGTGTGGCCTTCATGTTGGATGGGGTTAGCTGGACTTCTGGGTGGCCCTAGTGGGCCTGTCTTTGCAAAGCCCTGGCAAGTGTCAGGAGATCGAGGAGTCAGCATGTAGATTTTACACTAAATTTCCAGAAATGTAGTTTGTGAGACAGACAAAAGGTTCTAGTGGCAGCACAGCCACTTCCAAAAATGTCTCTGCAGGTGCTTGACAAGAAGGCATCTGTGATAAGAAAGGGCAAGTGTACTCTGCGGGAAGATCCAGTCTCCCTGTCCTTCTCCCAGGTCTCGGGTACAGTGGAGTTTATAGATTATTAGGGACGTTGTGGAAAATTAGTGTTTAGGCGGCAGGAACGTTGGGAACACAGCCTGGCCATAGGTGGATCTTGGGAGATGTGTACCCTGCTGGCATTGAGGCTGCACACTCTTCATAGGCTGGGCATGTGGCTTTGACTCAGTACCTTGTGGTGACTTATGCCTGCACTGCTGAATTATGTGTTGGAATTGGTTGGTCGTGGATGTTGATGTAGTGATTGAGTGTGTGTGTGTGTGTGTGTGTGTGTGTGTTTGTGCATCAGAAGTGGTTCTGTTCCTTCCCAGAGGCCACCAGACAGTGTTTTCAGAGGACTTGTCTCTAAGCAGAGAACATTTGGCCTGGGAATTGTCAGTCGGAATGGCTGCAGCTCATAGGGACCAATGCTGGGAGCCAGGTGGGTTTAGGGTGTGGCATCCCATTAGGGTTGTTTAGGTGGATTGTGGAGCTCAGCCTACAATCCTATCCTGTTGTTTCACTGTCTGGCCAGTTCAGTTGTTGATCAGTTGGGCAGTTTAATTCAATAATTTGATCCTGAGTTGATAAGACGTGGCAGGCGTCTTCCTGATTTCCTTTATATGAGCTCTGTGAGCTGGTGGGGGTGGTTGTAGAGAGGATGACAGGTAAGCATTGGCATGATTGGCTCCAGCTTCATGTAGACATGTGGTGTGAAGTGATACTCTTTTTAACACTTGCCTTCCTAGCTGTGAGCAGCTTCTGCTGCCTCCGGGGCTTCCATTCCCAAAGGTGCTCCTGTCTGACTGATGCCCAGGGAAAAGAGTGTAGCCCAGAAGAAACTGCCCGGGCCTTCCTTCCCTCACTGCCCTGCTTAGAGACACTGTTGCAGATGTGCTGTGTCCCTAAGAATGGGAGAGCACAGTAGTATTAGATTAGTCACTCTGGTTTGGGTAGAGATTCCAGGGAGTTGGCCACACTGGGTGAGCCCTTTCCTACGAGCATGGTGCCGAGTGAGAGAGCTGCTGCTACTGCTTCTTCTTGCCACTCATGTTAAGACCTGAGGGCTCAGGAGCTGTGTGAGTTCTCTTGTGGTTTGCTGCTAAACCGGAGAGGATGAGGCTGTCAAAAACCTCTTGTCTTGGCAGCTTCCTTCACAGCTGTGTCTTGTATCAGCACAGGGGAACTCTCTTGGGGTGTCACAGCTGTGTCTTGTATCAGCTCAGGGGAACTCTCTTGGGGTGTTGTGTAGCTGCTGAAGGACCTGAAGTGTGCATGGTGATTGAGGCCTTGTGCATTCTGGGTAGCGTGACAGGTGATTCCAGAATTGCTGGGCTGGGGTGCAGTCCTGTGTGTCCCCGTGGAAGATCCTCAGGCTTCTGGAGGAATGGGCACTAAGTGTGGGGTATCTCCCTGCTTCTCTCTGCGGTGGCACCTCATTCTTAGCTTCCTAGCATACACACACAGAGACTCTCACTCAAGTCTTACATAGTCTCCCATTCACAACCTCGCACACTCACAGTCTCATACTCACAAGTCCTAGGTTCACACTCACGATCTCACACTTGCAGCTACCCTCTCTGCGGCGCTGTGATATGCTGCCATGCTTGCTCACACTGGGGGGCCGTGTGAAGATGAATGGTTTCCAGTTGACAGTGTGCAAATACCTTGGCCTTTAGAAGGATGCACTGGGGACCTTCCCGACCATCCCCATGAAGCCAGTGGGAGAGGAGAGGACTGTAAAGAGATTGTTGCTTTATGCTGCTCTAGCTATTGTTTTTGGAAAAACTTCTATCCATCACTTGGAAATGGCTGCAATAACCACTTGGAAGGTGGCTTGGTGACATAGCCTGATTCTTTCCTGGAGGGGTCATTGTAACTTGGAAGCCATGGGACTTAAGTCTGGGAACTGAGGGTCTGGGGGCAGAGATCAAGTCCTTACAAGGAAGGCAGATGGGGTAGGTGGCAGGATCTGGGTAGCCCCACAGGGGGAGGACACTCTTCCCCTGTATTTGCCATGTGCTCATTCAAGGCCAGCAGTTTCAGGTCTGCTCGGGACTTTGGGTGTAGGAGACTGTGGAACTGCTATAAAGGTGGCTATTAACTCTCCCAGACCCCTCCTCCTTAGGGCAGTGTGGGCCAGGCTGTGGTGATGGATGATTTCTGAGAGAATTGTGTCTTGTCTTCCAGCCATGTAGGGTCTGCTGGTTCCCTTTAGCCTCACTTTTCTGCACGTACGGAATTGGTTCTCAGCTTCTCTTTAGCGCCGGTCTTGGCCAGTGCCTGTCTGGCAGATGAATCTCTAGCCTTCTGCCAGATGTGCACTGTGGCCCACACCTGCACTGACGTGGCGCCACATGTCACTCATGTCTCAGAACATTCCCTCTGGTTTTCTCACTCCTGTTTATGTTTTGTTTCTTGCATGTGCAGTTTTGTAAAGCAAACTCGAGGTACTGTATCTCGAAGCTCATCTGTCTCCAGCGTAAACTCACCGTGAGTGGCTCTGCTATGATTCCCCATCTGTGGCTCAGTGATAACTATGTGCACACACCTTCCCTCCGCTCCTGACTGCTTTTCACCAAAGTCATTTGCTTCATGGGCAGCTCCAGCCCAGCCTTCTGTGGGAATGGTGGGCATGTCCCTTGTTGTCCCCAAGCATAGACACAGGCTCAGACCTTTCTGAGCTTGGTCCTCCTCTCCCTCTGGTCTCTGTCCTTTTGTCTGCTGTTTGTCCGTGTGCAGTCACTCCAGTGTCTTGTATATCTCTATTTCTTGGATGGAGTGGAGCTCTGTGGAGTAATGTCTTCTGTAGTTCTCATGAAGCCCTATGCACAGGGATGGCGGAGAGGGCTCTCGGGACATTCCTCAGCTCCTCCTAATCCCTCCTTAAATGTGTCAATAATTCTGAGGCAGCCTTTGTTTTAGCATGAACAAAGTTTCTGTAGAGCTTATAGTAGGCCAGAGGAATACTAAAAACCCCAGGATGGGAACTGAGGGTCTGGAAGCAGAATGGGGCCTGGGCGCTCACAGGGAAGGAAAGTAAGGTGGGTAGCAGAATAAGCTAGCCTCCTTGGGGGTGACACTAGCCTGGCTACTTGGCCTGAGGAGCTCTTCCTGGGGGATGTGCTCCTGGGTCTTCCTTCAAGGATAGGGTCAGCACCTGTAAGTGAGGGTCCCCATCCAAGCTCCTAGGGGAGGTGCTGCTACTGTCTTCTGCCAGCGGATCCTCATGCTGGAGAGGGAATGTTTGTAGCCGGGCCCTCCATGTCTTTTGCCTACTTTGTGTGCCTTTTTGACAATAGCATGGGAGCAATCTCAGTCTTCTCACAAGCGTGAGATGCTGCTGGATGTTGGACCCTGATGTCTGACAGGGTAAGGAAGCCTATTGGGTCCTCAGTGGTCTATTTGGCAGAAGTGAGGCATCTGTGGTGCATATTGAGGATACCTCGTCTTTTCTGTAGCAGCAAGTGACAGGCCAGCTCTTCCCAGAGACCTCACAGTCTAAAATTCTTTCTGAGCCATGACTTACCCACAGGGCCTCAGCTGAGAGCCTTGCATTCCAGATATGACTGTATAGCATCTATAATCTGGGAACAGGCCATCATGAAAGCCGCTCTTCCCCATTGGCTATGTTAAATGTAGAGTCTGCCTGAGTAGTAGGTCAGTTTGCCTTTCAAGAGAGAATCTTGAGTTGCTCGTAAAGTTGGTAAAGAAATCGAGCTAGCTGTCTGTGCTAGCTCCAATGGGCAGAGCTGGAGGGAGAAGCTTAGAGACCTGGAAGGAGCCTATGGGTTTCTATGGGTTTAGGGTGTTAGTCGGTCCCAGAGCAGTAGGCTAGGGGCTGTAGCAGCCTGAGGAGGTGAGTGGGTGGCCTGGCCTAGCGATTTGGTTTGTTTTATGTTTTGAGGCCTAGTGATACCCTTCATGGGCAGCCTGGCTCTTTTCTGTACTTGAGATAGTACTAGAGAGAGAGTCATACTTGGGGCAAGGTTAGGGCTGAGTGAGCCCACTCCTGCCTGTTCCACAGCTGGGGCTTCAGGCCTTTACACGAGCCCATTATCTTCACTGCCCATCTTGCCCAACTTGGATGCCAGCCCTACCCCAAAGGCTGATCAGAGGACTCAGAGTCCAGGCCCATGTTGGTATATCGGACTGGTCGAGAGGCCCAAGGTAGTGAGTGGACACCAACCGTCCCAGGATTCCTGAAGAAGGGTGCTTGCTTACCTTAGGGCCCTCTTCCATTTCTGGTCTTTTGGTGTTGTCTAAAGACGAGCTCTACCAGGGGCAAGGAAACCATGTGGGCATTGCAAGGCCTTAAAGCTAGCTTGATTTTGATCCCAGTGAGGACAAATAGCAGCTGAGGCCCTGAACTAACAGATGCTTCTTTCTGCCCTGTCAGCCTCATCTGAAAGCCTGGGGGAGGAGGTCTAGACTATGTTGTTCTTTAGCTTTCAGACTTGCCAGGTGCTGGCTCCTCACCAGCACCTGGTGGGATAAGATTTGCTCTCCTTCTGCTTCCAGTAGTTCTATTCCAGTGACCGGGTTGTTCCCTTAGGCACAGTTTGCACCTGCATTGTAAGGCAGATGGAGTCTGACTGAAAGCTTGTGCATTCCTCAGGCACTTCTTCCCTTCTGCCTTGTATGCATATGAACCTAACTCCATCGATGACTAGCTGTGGCCTCCAAGTAGCTCTTGTCCTCCTTCTAGGCCCAGTGCCTGCCCTTGTGAGGTGGCACAGGAGAAGCACTGTCCTTGAGGTGGTTATAAAGGATGTGTGAGGTGGATATGAACCCAGAGACTGGTGCCATGGTTGTCGTCAGTGCTACCACAGACACTGCCAAGGTCATCCAGAAGCCTCCAGAGACTTGAGGATGAGGCTCTAGTCTCAGATGTGGTTTCTACTTGGCAGAGGTGGGGCCGAGACCACCTTTTTTGGGGCTGGTTTTATTCAGTAAAGAACTCAGAATGAAAAGGGCTCCCTGTTTTGGATGTGGGAACAGATGTTTGGGCCAGTGATGTTTGAATGAAGATGAGGCCCTTCCTTGTTCATTGAGGACTGACCTAGGCTGCTGCCCACCCCTGGTGCTGGAGGATTTCAGAAGTATGCCTGACTCTCTTCTCTGGAGCAAAGGGTCCCCACAGAGCCAAGAGAAAAGAGGGCATTCTAGACCTGACTTGGGCTCCTGGTAGTTGGTTGAGCCAAATAGTGGCTCTTTCCTAAGGGCTGCCTGAATGCTTCAAAATGCAGCAGATGTTCTGTTTGCCCACGACAGGGCTCCATGCTCCCTTGGGAGGTACCATGGGTAAGTGTCTTTAGGGAAATGTCCGTTTGTGTGGCCCCTCCTGGACCAGCTCCCAAGGGAGGCTGCAGCGGTTCCTCCTTCATTCCTTCTCCATTTGCAAGGTGGTCTTTCCTTCCCACTGGCTAGCTGCCCATCTACCTTGAAATTCTGTTTACCCACTCATGCTGGCACCTGGCACCCCCACAGTCTTGCACCCTTCAGACTCTGGGCCATTGTCCTCCTGCTTGAGTGGCAGCTAGGGCCCTTCACCAGTCTGTTACTGCTGTCAGCCGGCCTGTCCAGGACACTGACAGGAGGAGCTGACCTATACCCCACCTCTGGGTATTCTTCCCCTGATTTGCAACACTGCTAGGGTCTTTAAGGCTCTAGTCACCTCTCCTTCCCTGTCCCCATATCCCTCCATCGCTTGTGTTCATCTGCGGCTTCCCTGTGAGGCAGAGATAAGTGTAGGTGACACTCATGACGGTCTCCCCGCAGCAGGCAGCAGAACTCGGCCAAGGCACGCTCAGTATGGGAGCAGCGGGCCAGTCAGCTAAGGCTCCAGAACCTGCGTGCCAGCTGTGAGGCACTGTACAGCGAGATGGACCCTGAGGAGCGCCTGCGTTATGCCAGCACGCGCCATGTGAGGCCAGACATGAAGACACACATGGACCGACCCCTAGTGGTGGAGCCTGGTCGGGATGGCTTGCGGGGACCCGTCGGGAACAAGTCAAAGTCTGAGGGCACGGAGGCCACTGAAAGCACGGACCCACCACGCAGGCACCACCGGCATCGTGATAGGGACAAGACCTCAGCCACTGCCCCTGCTGGAGGCGAACAGGACAGGACAGACTGTCCAAAGGCCGAAAGCACCGAGACCGGGGCCCGGGAGGAACGTGCACGCCCTCGTCGAAGTCACAGCAAGGAGGCTCCGGGGGCTGATGTGCAAGTGCGCTGTGAGCGCAGTAGGCGGCACCACCGGCGCGGCTCCCCGGAGGAGGCCACTGAACGGGAGCCTCGGCGCCACCGTGGACACCGGCATGCACAGGACACAAGCAAGGAGGGCACTGCGCCAGTGCTTGTACCCAAGGGCGAGCGACGCGCAAGACATCGAGGCCCACGCACGGGCCCCCGTGAGGCAGAGAACAGCGAGGAGCCAGCACGCAGGCACCGTGCAAGGCATAAGATGCCACCAACACTTGAGCCCCCAGAGAGGGAGGCTGCAGAGAAGGAGAACAACGTGGTGGAAGGGGATAAGGAAACCCGAAATCACCAGCCCAAGTACGTAAGAGGTCCCGATGGGGAGTAGGGTGTGTGGAGGCGCTGGGGGGTTGGGGGGAGGGTGTTAGGAGCCCTTATGCAAATAGAGAAAGGTACAGGGTGACTTCCAGGCTGCTCCTGTTGTCACCACTCCCACCCTCTCTCCACACACTCCCAGTTCTTCCCTTAGTAAACTGCCTTGTGTGCTCAGTAACACCCAGGGAGGGACTTAGGGAGACTGGAGACGTTTCGAACACATTGACCCCGGAAGACCAGTGAACCCGGGAGAACTAAAGTATTGTGCTAAAGGGGAGGATGCCGGGAAAGGAGAAACAAGTAAGGATGCTAGCTCAGTTTACCAAGAAGAAACAGGGTGCTGGCCCGATTTTGGCTCTCACTCTTCAAGAGGCCTGGAAATCAGAGGTCAGGGCTGAAGCTGCTCTCTCTGAGGCTCAGGAACCCGAGTCAGGCACAGCTGGAGGTCGTTTTTTAGGACTCAGTCTAGCTGAGCGTGCTCTCTGGGTGTAGAAGTCTGTGCTGGGCCTTTCCTGTGGGGATCCTGGCAGGGCATCCAAGGGAAATGGCCTGCTTCAGATTGCTTCAGTTGATCCACATAAAGACTCTAGTACCAACAGCGCCTGGCTCTGTTAAAAGCAGGTGGCTCAGCCCCATACCTTCCTTTTAGCCCTTTAGACAACGTAGGTGTGCAGGGAGGTAGAAAGCATTCAGAACAGCAGGAGAGCTTGTAGCCCAGGGTTTATTTGCCTTGTGTAAAGGGATAGCCTTAAGGAACTAGGTTTCACTGCATCAGACTAATGAGCATTCTGGTTTCAGGGAACCTCACTGTGACTTGGAGGCCATTGCAGTTACAGGTGTGGGCCCTCTGCACATGCTGCCCAGCACCTGTCTCCAGAAAGTGGATGAGCAACCTGAGGATGCAGACAACCAGCGTAATGTCACCCGGATGGGCAGTCAGCCCTCAGACCCCAGCACAACTGTGCATGTCCCAGTGACACTGACAGGCCCTCCTGGGGAGACCACTGTCGTTCCCAGTGAGTATCTCCCTGTAACCAATGGCAGGCCCAGCTACCCCAGTCCTCGCCGCTCTTTATTAGTGGTTGGGGATCCAGCTTGCTTCTCTGAATTTCTCCCAGTAGGAGAGAAAGTTCCTTGCTATCAGTATCAGTCCTTTGATCTCTCTTGGCTTTCCATCGCTCCAGAGGCAGATCAGTGTTAAATACCTTTGTCCCTCTTCCTAAAAAATGCTTTCACGTTGCTATCTTATGCCAGGCTTGGTGTCAGAGTGCTAACAGAGTGGATGGTGGCCAAAGTAGCCAGAGAGACCACAACACTCATCTTTTGTTGCTTGTCAAGTAAGGACCCGTGCCAGGGTAGGAAGGCAGGGCAGAGCTGTCACACCTGCTCGTACATTCCTGGAGCCTTACCTCCCAGCCCTACCACCATCTTTGTGTGATCTGCTCTTTCTTTCCTTGTATGCTCCAATGTGTGTGCAACCAGGAAGGAGCATGCAGCAAGAGCACAGTGAATACGCCATGCAGTGAGTGACAGATGTGGTCCTCACAAGGACCACAAGTTAGAATGGAAAGCAAACCAAGAAGCATTCCAGGGAGAGAGGCAGGGCCTGCGGAAGGCCAGGGAGGCACTGAGCTCTGACCTAGGCCATGTGACATGTGCAGTCACTCACACACTTTGTGAGCAGTGCAGGGTGCTGACTTCTAACTGCTTAGCCACATGTTTCTGTGAGTTTCCTCTGAGGAAACTTGATCTTGGCCATTCTTGTTTCTCTTGCCTTGTGCCCAGGTGAGTCTGTCTTCCCAGCCTCCTCCCTAGAGTGGCCGAAGACTGAGCCCAGGACCCCGCTGGGATTTTGTTTACACTTGGCCTGTCTGTGCTGGTGGCCACAGACCTTTCATCAGAGCAGAATCATACAGCACACAGATTTTCAAGTTGGCTTAAAAAAAGAAAACAAAAGGAAAAGAAAAGAAAAAAGAAGAGAGAAAGAAAACACACTTTATCACCAGAGAACGCTATGGCTTGTAGTTCATCTCTTACGACAGGTCCACTGGCTGGACCTTTATCCACCCACCAAGTTCCAGTTTTGATCATTATGAACAGGCAGGCATGTTTGGGTTCATGCACTCCTATGATGCATACGTAAGCATGACTGAAGTTGTATGTGGGTAAGACTGTTTAGTCTCCTAGGACTCTGCGAGCTGTCTTCAGTGTGGCTAGGCTGCTTTCTTCCCATAGCAGTCAGTGAAGTGCTTGTCGCTGCACATCTTTTAATGACTCTGGTGTCACCAGTAGTTTGGACTTTAGTTGGTCTAATGAAATGTATAGCAGAGTTTGTTTAAACTTGCAACTTCCTAATGAAATAGGATTTTGAGTATTTTTTCTTATGTATACTTAACATTTGTGTACCTTTGGTGAGGTTTTTATTCAAGTCTTTTGCCTATTTTTAATTGATTTGTTTAATAATTATTAACTATCTCTATACGTGTGTGTGCGTGTGTGTGTATATGTTAATTTTTATTTTTATGTGTGTGTTTCGCACCATGTGCATGTATGCTGCTGGAGGAATCAGAACAGATAGGGCTTCAGAAACCCTGTAACTGGAGGGAATTACAGATGGCCATAGACTGCCATGGGGGTGCCTGTTCCTGAACCCAGGCCCTCTGCAAGAGCCGGAAGTGCTCTTAGCCACTGAGCCATCTCTCCAGCCCCTCTTTGTATGTTTTTCACTGAGGTCTGTTTTTCAAATGTATTTTGTATTTCTCCTAGGTTCTGGCTTGGAGTTAGTTTCTTTAGTTTCTGAATGCCTGGCATGTTTTGTTCTTTACTTTCTTCCTGAGACAAGGTCTCACTGTGTAGCTCTGATGGTGACCTCTGCCCTCTGAGTGCCCAAATCAGAGGTGTTCATTACCAGACTTGTGCTCTGTCTGGCGTTCTCGATTCTTGCTTTTGGGAGTTAATCTGTTACAGCTTCTCCCAGAAGAAGAAATCTAGGCTATTGAGTTTTTAAATTTTTTTTAAATGTTCATTACTTATCCTGTGTTTCTGAATCCTCAAATCAGGCATTGGTTTTCATGTTGATTCTGTTTGTTTTTCCTAGTACATTATCAAAACTTCTGTGAGTGAGTGTATCTCTCTTCCAAGTTTTGGGTGTCTTAATCTGTCTGATGCGTTGGCGGATAACAGTCAGGCTGTTTGGTACCCTTGCCTTGTTTTGCCAGTACTAAGGTTGAGACCTATGTATAAACTTATTTGATAGCATGCACTAATTCTGATTTTGGTAAGTTTATGTATTTATTGCCTGTCAAACGTGTTTTCTTACGTCTTTTCAGAATCCACGGACGTCATATTTTTCTTTTAGATGCAGAAATTTATAGCAATGAATTTTCGATCTGGAACTCTCTACACAATGTTAGATTGTACCTCAATTAATCATTATTTGTTAGCAGATTTAATTAACTTTATTTTTCTGGTATAAAAGTCCTGTGTGGAAGCTACAGCCGGAGCCTGGGCCCTCTAAATGGAGACTTTTGTGTGGCTTTTCACAAGATGGTCAGTGAATTTTTCATTGGGAGACTTGGTGAACACACCCTCTTCTAGACGTCAGGGGTCAAGTAGCTGTAGGTCTTGGAGATGGCATCAAAGGTGGCTGGAGAAGTTACCTAAGTGGCAGTGTATGCCTAGCTCAGTGGTTCTCAACTTGTGGGTTGTGACCCCTCTTGGGGGGGGGGGTGTCAGATATTTACATTACAATTTCTACCAATAGCAAAATTACAGTTATGAAGTAGCAACGAAATAATTTTATGGTGAGAGGGGTCACCACAACACGAGGACCTTAAGTGTTAAAGTGTCACAGCGTTAGGAAGGTTGAGAACCATGGGCTAGCTGGTGTGCAGTCAGCAGCAGCAGCAGTGGCATCTTGGATGAAGGAATATGGATGGTGCCAGTGTGTTGGGGGCAGAGACGAGGCAGGCCAGCGCAGCCACAGTGGCCTGGTGCCTCCCTGGAATGGCTGATCTTGTTTCCCCAGTAGCCTCTCCATACAGGGTTAACAACTCACACATACAGTGGCTACTGTTTTTAGAGTTTTTACCACCAAGACCAACAGGAGCATTAACGGGAGTGACAAAAGCTTGTCTGGTGGTGCTTGTGGGGTCCTCTAGTCAGGGGAGGCCACTGTGGGGCCACATCAAGATCCCAGAGGGACATGGCTGACACCTAGTGTAATTATGCAGATTAAGCGAGACAGTTATACTTATTTTGAAATGTGTTGTTATATTATATTAAACAATCTTAAGTACGATTCTGGCTTGGTACTTTGAAGTGGGGTGTGCACTGTGGCTTTATCATATTCTGTTTAAGCATCACGAGAAGATTAGGAAAGTAATGCCATATAGTTCCAGCACATCCGGCCTCAGTACTTCACTCCTGAAAAGTACACATTCTAATTATGGCCAATAGTTTTCTAAAATTATATGTTATCTTCCTGGTATTGGGTATCAGACTGTGGGCTTTACATATGTTAGGCAAGGAATCCATTGCCTTTTCTCATTTAAAACAGTAAAAAATCATATCACACGCCACCTTAACCCCACAGTTTCATAAAAATCATATCACACGCCACCTTAACCCCACAGTTTCATAAAATGCTATGAAAAAGCAATTAAACACAGAGAAG
>JADRCH010000181.1:1505894-1558024 GCA_019843965.1 Rhynchomys soricoides | reverse complement strand
CTCTTGTATGGTTTATCTACAGTACTGTCTAGTGTGTCTCTTGTATGTGCTCATTACCTTAGGTGTTTTATTACATAACTTACCCTGGTTTAAGCATTTTGTCAGTTTGAATACAATATAAACTTTCTCTCTATGTCTCTCTCTCCTTTTATAATATAGTATTCTTAAATTTTTCCTCTGTATAAGATTAGAATCTTAACAGCACATGTCTGAATTTTTATTTCAGCTATGAAACATAACTTAGAAAACTGAAGAGAAGGAGGAAAATGTGCTGTATTTACTCATTTTTCCCTCATTATTCTCTCTTCCTTTCTGGTATTCTATATCCTTCATAAATTATCTCTGTGTGGAAAGCTTTCTGTAGCGATTCTTTTGACATAGGTCTGCAGAGGACAGTCTCTTAGTTTCCTTCATCCAAGAGTGTCTTGATGTCCCTTCGTTCCTGAAGGATATTTTTATTGGGTCTAGAATTCTGGGTTGACAGTTCTTTTTTTTTCAGCACTTGAAAAAAACGTGTGCCTCTTCTGAGTCCATGGTTTCTGATGAGAAATCCACTGTCACTCGAAATGTTCTCTTCCTGTAGGTAAGATGCTGTTTCTCTCTCGCTGCTTTCAAGGCTTGTTTTGACTTTATATTTCAGAAGTTTCAGTACAATGTATTTTGATGTGGACTTCTTCAAATTTGTCCTGTTTGGGGTTTGCTCAGCTTCTTGAATCTCTAGGTTAATGTCTTTGGCAAGCTTTGGGAATATTTCATCTTTTACGTCTTTGGGTACTTTCTTAGTTCTGCTTGTTCAGTTTTTACCCTGAGACTCTGGCAGTATGAATGCTTAATCTTTGCTGTACGCCTAAAGGCTCTTGAGCTCTATTGATTGTTTTTCAGTGTATTTTCTCTCTGTTGATCAGATTGGGTAATTTCTATTTTCCTATCCTCTAGTTTGTGGATTTTTCTCTGTGTCCTCCATTCTACAGCTGAGCCCACCTGTCTGTTAAGTTTTTCATTTTAGTTACTATGTTTTTCAGTCATGTACTTCCTCAGATCTTCTATTTCTTTGCCAAGATTTTCTACTTTTTGTTTGTTTCAAGTGTTTATTTTCAACTGTCAAGAATTTCTGGAACACTGTTTTAAAGTCTTTGTCAGATAGGTTTCACATCTTAGTGCCCATGGATTGTTTTTTCTTGTTTAGTTTGATTTCCTGGTTCTTGGTGTGATAAGTAATTTTTTTAAAAATTGAAACCTAGCTACTTTAGAATTAGATCATGAGCCTCTGTCTTGTTTAAGTCTTCTGCTTTGGCTTGTCTGCTGTGGTATACTCAAGAAGGAGAATGGAGAACTGCCTTGTTAATTCTAGACGGAGTGGGAAAATAGATTCTGACTTAGCTGCCATAGGCCTCAGTGGAAGAGACCCCCTCGTTATCGCTGACTTAGTGTGGGTGTACCAGGTCTCCAGCAGTTCTCTACTGCTCCCATGTGACTGCCATGAACCTAATGACCTCTAGCTGGTGGTACCATTCCTGGTCTCCACTAGCACTCATTTTAGTACCACAAGGAAGGGATGCTTCATAATATTGGTGACTCTTGAAGTCCAGTCTCTCCGTGTGATCCACAACGTTGTCGCATTGGTTCTGAGTCTAATTACCTCAGGGTGAGGATGAAAGCCCTGCTTCCATTCAGCTGACTCTCCTCATACTCCAGTGGATGCTTTGGGTTGCCTCTTATGGGCAGTGAAGACAAAAGTCTATGCTCCTGCCTCAGCCTGGGATTGTTTGGGTAGAGATAGGACTACCCCTCTGTTTTGTTTTGTTTCCTCTGAGTTTGGCTGTAGTGTAGCAATTGTTGCCTGAAAGTCATCTGTTCTGCTAGTCTCTTGTGTTTCCTAGTCCTTTCATGAAGGCTTTTTGAAATCTGTGCTGGTTGATATTTGTGAATTTCACACCAAGTCTAGGCATATGAGGCATAAAATAAAACTCAGAAAAGGCAGCATTCTTACTGTGCTATTCTGTGGCTCCTTGTCCCACAGCCAATCTGCTGTCCCCTTCCTGTGTTGTCCCCTTCCTGTGCTTCACAGTCTTTTTACATTTACCTTGATGTGGTGCTCAAGGATCAGGTCTATGCAGGTATGCTTTGCTGGATGGAGAGGGAGGAGACTTAACTTCATCTTTCCAGAAGGGTCATTCTCTTGAGTTAATTTCTATATGTGGCATAGGTAAAGATTAAGGGTCTCTCCTGGCCCCAGCCCTTACTGGATCTCTAATACTTTGTTACCATTTGTTGAAAAAGGACTGTCCCTTTCCATTTAATTACTTTGGCACTTTTATTGAAAATCAATTGGTAGATGATAACAGAATTTCAGGAAGAATTTCTGGAATTACCTTTTTAATGACTAGTTCTGTCACACTGTTTTATTTTCGTGCGTTAGACATTCTGGTAATATGTGGGTCGGATCTGTTTTGCCTGCCTCCTGTATGACTTTCTAACCCTTTAAGACTCATTTACTCTTACTCTTTACTATTTTTCCTCTTGATGCAGTTCACGCTGTCTTTCCTCTGAGAACTCTCAGCTGTCTGTTTTCCCGAGGGCTCCTTGCAGTTTCTGAAATGATTTAAATGTATTGTTTAGTTTGGTTATTTTCGTACTTTGGATTTGGTGAGCAGTCATCTGGCATCTCTCATGCCAATCTTCACCAAGACTGTCAGGTATAGGGTACTCGTTCTCATTGGCGGTTGGTTTCTGTAATGATATTCATTATTTCAAATTTGAGAGTTGTTTTAACTTTCTCCTGCTTTACAGGGGTGTGTGTGTGTGTGTGTGTGTGTGTGTGTGTGTGTGTCTCCTTCTTATTAATAGTTTTCATCCTAAGTTTCCATTTTCTTACTATAGAAGCTATGCATGTTGGATACATTTTTAGAGAAAGGTAAAACAAAAGATTTCTTTTTGTTGTTATTTTGCTTGTTTGTTTTTCCAGTAGTTTGATTGATTCTGTGGAGCACAGGCTAGCTGTTTGTACTTGCTAGTGGCGTAGTGTACTCTCTTTCTAGTTCAGAAGTATTGTTTTCTACTGGTGCGGTAGGACTTAGTGTCTTTGCCAAGTTTTGGGGTAGACTTCTTCGATGTTCTAGCACTCCAGTGTGCCATATGTCTCTGTCACAGCCTTGATTTCAGCCCTTGAAACCTTACCAGCATGGAGTGGCTCCCCCATTGCAGTGATTCTTATCTTCAGGAGCAGGACCTGTCTTCTAGGGCAGGCCCCAGCTGATGTCCAAGGTTCACATCACCAGGCCTCTGATACACCTTCTTCCTCCCTGGTCTCTGCCTGGTTCTTCAGATCTCAGCTCATCTTTCTATCTCCTGTTAGAGTCCAGACCATGCAGGCCTGCAGCACCTCCTTTTTCTTTTCCCCAGTTGCTGTCTGTAGAGGAAGGAAGTGGTGAGCTGGCTTCCTGTCCCTGAGTCCCTAACTCCTTCTGCAGACTCCCAGGTCCACAGATTCCAGGGAAATGGCAGAAGTCAAGGAAGTTCACAGGCTCAGGTTGCCGGACTCTAGGACCTTAGAGGGTAACTGGTGGTCACACATTTCCCACCCTTTAATGGACCCTTCCTTCCCAGCTTTCTCAAAATTGCAACATTTCTGCCCTGGAATTCCCTTCCCTTCCCTCCTTGTGCTACTTATGAAGCTGAAAACAGCCTGACCACATGACGTCGCCCGTTTTCCATGGGGGGGGGGAGCCCCAACCCTGTGTGATGGACCTGAACACCTTCAGAGTTCACGATACTATGATATCATTTTATCTATGGCCATGGGGCCTGAACTCTCCTTAGTGCCTGGCCATGCTGCTGGCCCACCTGCCACTCGCTGTCTTATGCCTGTGTACTCATGACATGAATAATGTTTAAGAATGAATTTCTTACCCCAAAGCCATGGTTGGCCTCAGTTATTTTCTTGAGTTCCAAATGAAGACTGCTCACTTCTGTGTCCAGGTTCGTAGTTTTTAATCTCCTGTTTGTGAGAGATGCCAAGTGGGGTGGCTTTGTTCTCTTTCTTTATTGACTTATGGCTTATGGAGGGCACAGGGAGCAACACAGGTGTCCATGGGAGACGCTCTCCTCCCTTTGTCCTGTTGGGTTCATTCTATATTTTAAATGGGTACTCCATCACAGACCTACATCTCTGCCCCAAGGACTTTCTAAGTAGCCTAAGCTGGTATTGAACTCACTGAAGACCAGGCCATTCTTGAACTTGAGATTTTCCTTTTTCAGTCTTCTGATGACTGTGATTTCAGACCTGTACCACCAGGAACCCTGGCTCTGATGTCCTTCCCTCCCTCCCTCCCTCCTCCTCTTGAACATGTCTTTCTACAGGCTGCTCTGTTTAAGTCATTTTGGTCTCCCCCACAGGGTGCCCGGTACTTGCTAGTCACTGCTCTTGTATCTCCTTTCTTATGCTTTGTGTTTCTGGTCTGTGTCTGTGACATCCCTTCTCCTGGCAACACTTTGAGGCTATCGCCCATAACATTTGGCCTTTTCTACTTCATTTACATGTTTTAAGCTTTAGATCTCACTCTTAAGGATTACTTTGATTATAATAAATTTTTGAAGCTTGTCTTTAAGTCTTTCAAGCCTCACTGTATCTTACCTAATTCATCTGTACGGTTTGAACTTCCAAATAGCAGATGTTTCTCTCAGCAGTGTCCACCCTGTGGCAGTGGCTCAAGTTAATGAGGAGCTTGGCCCAACTAAAATTGTAAGCTTTACTTACAGCAATATGAGGCCTAGGAACTTTGTAGATAACTGTGTTGCAGTACCCAAGGGGGTGAAGCGCCCTGGGTGTTGGTTTCATTGATCCTTAGCTTTCGTTACTTCTTTATTTCCGATCAGTCTGGGGGTCTCTCCCCTCCCCTCTTCTGCCTGAAGAACATGTTTCCTTTTTTTTAAAAAAATGAGGTTTGACAGTGGTAAGTTCTCTGCATAACCTGTGTCCTAGCATTGTTGTGAAAGTGGTTTCTCCTTTGTATGGAGCTCTAGCTGTTGGTATTTGCTCTCCCACTGGACTATTATTCCGTTGTCCTCTGCCTCCTGTTCTGTTCTGAGGCCAGTTGTTAATTCAAACCGTTTTTCCTTTGTACAGCTCTGTGATTACTAAAATAACCCCCTTTTTCTTGTTTGGGAAAATTGAAATGTATGAGAAGTAGAGGCAGATGTGAGGAGCCCCACGCTCTGCCCCTCACCCCTTTGCCTGCTCTTGTGTGCCAGTCTTGCTCCTCGCTCCTCCTTGTTCTCTTTGTGCCGTGTTCAGAATAGTCATGGACTGGGCATCTCAATTAGGGGTTTAAAATAATCATGGTAGCTTTATCGTACTGAATGCTGATAGTAATTCCTTTATGTTGCTCAGTATACATTCTGAGTTCAAATCATACGGTTGTCTCAGAAATAACTTTTTATGGTTGTTTTGTTTGAATCATTATCCAGACACGGATCATTCATTTGACTTTTTTTTTTTTTAAAAAAAAAAATGCCTAAACTTGTGCTCTGTTAAGCATCTTCCCTCCTGTGTATGCTTGTTTATCTGCTCTGCAGAACTTCCCTATGCTAGATCTGGGTTGCACCAGGGGTCATGAAGTCCCTTTCTTTACCTGAAGCACACTGAAACTGATGGGGGTGTGGACAAGACTTCCGAGCCACAATACCTTTGAAATTATGCTGTTGGCAACTATGTTGTGTTTTAGGAGGTTTAGCATCATCCTTGGCCTCCTCCAAGTAAATGTCATCGGCATTTTTGTGAGAATCAAAAGGTATCTTTAGACATCTAATATCTGTGTGTCTGGAGACTTGATTGGTGAGATTAGCTCTGTTGATGGTAACTAGACTCCAAGGCTGCAGCACTTCTGTGGTCTCCATAGGTGATGGAAGGATAAAGCTTAGCAACTAACACAAATAGATTATTACTTTGAAATTTTGGATTTTAATGTATTTGATGTATTTTGATTTTTCTGAAATTACTATTTTGTTTTGCTTTGTTTAATTTTTTGATGCTTCAAGTTTTCCCGTTTTGGCCCAGGGAGTCCCTCTACGTTGGCTTTTTGTCCTTCTCACACGATGTGGACATTGTTACAGATTCCTTGTTCTCCTGCCTTGTGTATTTCAAGGGCCATTTCGTATGTCTTTCCCAGAAGACTGTGTATTGGACACTACCATTGTGTCCAAAGTTCCCTTTCCTTCCTGCAGGAGAGCCTGGCCTTCCATGACAAAGTCCTTTAAGCTCCTTAAGACTGCTAAGAACCGAGAGTATGGAAACTCACCTCCCTGGGATAGCCTGTGCCAAAGAAGGAAGGTCTGGTAGTCCAGTGGCTACAGGTCAGGATGGTCCTTTAGGTTACTTGAGATCCCAGAATCCTTTTGCTGGGCTTTTCTGAAATTATAACCCTGCTTGGCCCCCGACAACTCTGTCAGTTCTCACTTCCTTCTGGTTGCTTCTGCGTATCTTACTGGCTGTGAGCTGCCTGCTTCTCTGGAGCCCAACACAGGTAAATTGTGACCTGTGGGGATTGCCATCGCGTCAGTCTGCCTCAGTCTCTTTCTCTAGTTCCTTCTGTGGTGCTTAGGATGGAACCCAGGGCCTCACATGTATTATGCCGACTTGGCCTCTGAGTGTACCCCAAACCTGCTGCTGGGCTTTTCATAGCTTTCAGACTTAAGTGTTGAGGTTCAGTGTTTAGTGTTGTTCATTTTGTTTTGTATTTGTGAGAAGCATATCATAGTTATGCTGCATTTATAATTCAAATATATTTTAAGATTTATGTCTGACATCTTTGGCTTTCTATTTTTGTTTCTTTTATCCTGAAAAATGTCTTTTTACTTTGCTTATTTTTTTTTTCAAAATGTTTTTTAAAATTATGCATGTGTGTATGTACACCCGAGTGCCAGTGTCCTCTGAGACCAGAAGAGGGTGCTGTGTATCCTGGAATAGAGTTAATGAGCTGCTGTGAGCCATCTGAGGTGGCTGCTAGAGCCTAACTTGGGTCTTCTTTCTTAACTGCTGTGCCACTCTCCAGGCTCAAGAATAGCCGTCTTCAACCTCGGAATGTTGAGAGTGGGAAAACTAGTCTTCTCCAGGGAAATGTGCACCAACTGATTATCCAATACAATGATCATCCCTGAAAACACACTTAAAGTAACACTATACAGATGCGCAGGCTAGACTATAGATGTGTGTGCATACACATGTATATCTGCTGTAATAACAATTAATGAGAAAGAGACCACACAGAGAAGGGTGAAGGCTGTCGTGAGGTCATTTAGAGGGAAAGACGAGAGGGTGAAATGGTACGATTAGAACCTGCAAAATAAAAGGAAAAATTCTTGCCGGTCATTCGTTCTTTTACAAAAATGCAGGAAGTTTCGATCTGTTGACAGTGTTAAGTCACTATTGCAAATAAATGCTTTTCTTCTTCATAGAAGTGTTTCTCTGGACACAGTAGCACCATTTGCGAACATGTGTTCCTGTATATGTACATGCGTGCACACGCTTGGAGATAGATTCTCACCAGGCTGCTCTGTATTCTCCCTGCAGTGCAGCCGTGGTACAGCTAGGGCGTAAAGAGCTTGCCTGGTGTGTATGTATAAGCCTACTTAGGCCTTCTGACTCTTATGACAGACATATGGTTGGTGGAATGTTTAAAATCCATTTCTCGGTTACCGAATGTGACATTTTAATTTGAATCTTTTTTGATTGTTGCTGTGATTTCTAATTTGCTTTTGCTGTGATTGGGATACTGACCTTTGTGATGATCTCCCTTGAGATCAGTTGGAAATTCATTTTCCTAAAGCTCGGCTTATGGCTGTTGTATATCTTAAGCTATTTTGTATAAGTACATTAGCCTTCAGTGGTGGGTGCATCCTGTTCAGTCACCTTCCTTGTCGTTGCTAGTCAGTGTTTTACACCTTTTTAAGAATCCCTAAAAATAGAAATCGATGTTGTTTGTCTGTAAAGACAATGTTTATTTAGATTTTCCAGTTTATTGGCATATTACGTTTTTGCTGTAACATGATTTGTGTGTTCCTTAAAAATGCAGCAGGCAAATTGAAAAGGGGTCCATATACCTGCAAGCAGAAAATGAGTGAAGCAGGAGTGGTCTCTAATGTACAGAAGATTCCTTCTCTAGAGCGTTAGCGCCCAGGGTGGAGATCAGTTAGTCCACAGGCTGAACCCTACAGCTACATCGCCTGTGGGCTGCAGAGCTGGGAGGGGCTCTCTCTGCTGCACTCAGGGACATCGGTAAGCTGGGATGTTTGCTTATGCCTTTATTCTTTCCTTCTGGTTCATCCCTCTGGATTCAGACACCATTGTCTTCAGACTGCAGTCTTTTTGGCCTTGTCTCTGTGAAGCAGGTGATTTCTGCTTGTTTTGTTGCTCAGTGTGTCAAATGGGAAGTGGTCTCAGAGAGTATATGGGTAAATATCTGCGCTTCTTGCTTCTTCCTCCCAGGGAAACTTGCTCTTGGGTTTCTTCTGGTACTGATCTTCAACTGTCACAGGGACTGGTCGGCACGGGGTGGGCTGGGATAGGGGAGGGGACGGGAGGAGGACACTGAACCTTGTCCAGAATTTTATTGGCTTGAAAGTTTTGAAAAGATTTGCTTTTTTATTTCTTACATTTTATTTTTGTCACATAAACAAAATCCTAACTCTGCAGTCCTCAGTGGCGCCAGTCAATTGTCTGTCATGCCTACCCTGTTGATAGTGATGGCTTTGCTTCCTTGTGTGCGATTGGCATCTCCTTTTTATCTCCTTAGAATGTGATTACTAATTCAATCTCCCTTTCTCACCTGGCAGTATGACATTATTACCCATGCAACATACCAGCTGGCTCTCACCTTTGTAAGGACAGCAGCCGATGCCATGTCAGATTGATAGGAAAATAGACTTACATTATTTTAAAGACCTCTTGTCTATAGAGATTCTGTCACAGTTTTGTAAGAAGACTTATACATTGTGTCTCCAGAAGCCCAGGCTTGCTCAAGGGGAACCACTTCTGGACTGTGGTTTGATGGCAGAGGCCATTTCTGCCCTGTCTTAGTGAGTGCCAGGCTTGGGATTCCACGTCTGTGGCAGTGGTCACTTTCCCACACAGCTATTCCTTCGGTCAGTCCAGATTTCAACCCAGAGGAGAGAAAACACATGTCAGTGGTGGCTAGTATGTGCCCACCACTGCTTGCCACTCTGTGTGTTGCCACTCTGCTTGAATGTCCTCTGTTTCTGAGTGTAGACTTGTCAGTAGGAGATCTTGTGCTGGGCGGTGGTGGTGCACACATTTAATCCCAGCACTCGGGAGGTAAAGGCTGATCTCTTGAGTTCAAGGCCAGCTGGGTCTACAGAGCAAATTCCAGGACATCCAGGGCTACCTACAGAAACAAACAAACAAAAAAACAAACAAACAAATCTTGATTTAAGTAACTTGCTTTCAACAGTGGATTTTCATAGCCTCTGGTCGCTTTCATCCCGACCCTTCTTTTGCTTCCCCCAGACCCTCTCACGGACCCTCCTGGCTCTCTTTCTAATTCACAGCCTCTCCCTTTCTTCACTAACTGTATTGCATGCATATAGTATACATATATGCATAGTATACATATATGCATAGTATACATATATGCATAGTATACATATATGCCTTTCCCCATGAGTTTGTTATGGCAGCTTTCTCAGAAGTAATGCCATCCAGGCTCTGGTGTCTTTATTTAATTTCTTTTTGAATTTAGTTCTTCAACTCAGATTGTTTCTTTTCCTACTTTACTTATTCTTGGCTTTGCTGTATTTATTGGTGAGGAGTTCAGAGAGGCGCAGTTTTAAAATAATGCTTCTTTCTATAACAGCAGTGTTGCTCATCCCGGAAACGTTTGCTAACTGTTAAGAGTGAAGATACAGTTGTTGCAGGAAGTCTGCTCACAGTCAGCCTTGTGCCGAGTCCCACTGAGTGCCTCTGCTGTGCCTGGGCTCCTCAGGGACAGGAAGTGTGGTGCTCGTGTCTCCCCTCTTTTAACTTACTATTCCATGTGTCTCCTGTGTCCTGTAAACTCTTACCTGTTTTCAGGATCCTTCCTGGGAGGATTGGGCATTTTGTGCATTTCCTGTGGTTGCATGTTTTATAATCTTTCACTATTAAAGATCTTAAAAGACTCTCTCTACCCCTAGAGATAATGTCTTATGAATTAATAGAATGTTGGGGGGGGGGTTGGTAAGTATTACCAATTATTTTCTCCAGAAGACTTCAACATGAAAATTTAACGGTGGTCACTTAAAAAAAAAGTTTGCTTTGAAGTCCTTGCCAGTGGGCAGTTGGCTCTGGAGCCAAGCTCTGCTGTTTTGCTATAATTGCTCCTTCCTGAATATGAGTGATCAGTGATCAGGGTAAGCTGAAGTCTTTGATCTCCACGGTGGCTTTGCCATGAGCACCTCCATGTTTGTTGCTCCTTAGTATCTTCTCTGGTTTCATGTGTTCTTTAAGGGGGGTAAAAAGATTTGGTAGTGAAAGGTGGCTCAAGTCCCCGCACTGTCTCCTCGGATGTCCTGTGGTCTTAGTAACCCTGTTATCCATCAGAATTGAAATAATGCACTCCTGTAGTTAAAGGATTGAGAGAAGTATGTCTCTTATCTAAAAAGGAAGTCACTCCTGGCTGTTGTAACCTGGGAAGCTGAGTTTGTGGGCACAAAGATGGGGGTTGCTGAGAGAGCAGAGGAAGGGACAGTGGAGAGGAGGGGACAGTGGAGAGGCAGCAATGAGAGAGCAGAGGAGGGGACAGTGGAGAGGCAGCAATGAGGAGGAGCCAGGGAGGAACCCAAAGAGCTGGGGCTTCAAGTGGGGCGGGGCGGCTGACAAGGCCTCTGTTCTCCAGAGCCAGGAAAGAGAAACTCCATGCCAAACCAAGCTAGACTTGGATGATAGGGCTCAGGGAGTACCTTCAGGTTTATGGGTTCCAAGAAGCCCCTTCTTTTATCCTGTCTTGCTGCTCAGAAATCCGCCAGGCAGAGGGAATGGCTCACTAGATTCTGGGAGACATTAGTGTCCATATCAAGGGAGTGGTCCCACCATGTCTATCACCGTGTAGGAGGCACGCAGGGCCTGCTAGGATTTCTGTGTCAGATTGTCCTCCATCTCTAGGTCTGGCAGTGGTGCTGTCCCTGTTGCCTCGGTCATGTGCTCAGCAAAGCTGAGCCAACTATCCTTCCTTGGCTGGGCATATGGACGTCTTCCTCACTTGTCCATGGTGTGGAGCTGGGAGAGACCCATGTGATATGGCTGTGTGTGTACATCTCCTAATTTTGAGGCCCTGTGTCCTTGTAGGTGGTAACATGGACCTGGAAGGCCAAGCAGAGGGCAAGAAGGAGGCAGAGGCTGATGATGTCCTGAGAAGAGGTCCCAGGCCCATCGTTCCCTACAGCTCCATGTTCTGTCTCAGCCCCACCAACCTGTGAGTCTCTTTAGTGCTGTGTCTTTGTCATGAGTATCTGAGCATAGTAGCCAGCTTAAATGGGCTATATACCTTAGAGAGACTAATTTGATACATTTACTGAACATGTTTGTCTTAGTGGTTCCCTGAGACACGTTTATTACCTTATTTTATGGGCACAAAGTTTTGTGCCTTGTATAGATACAGAGCCTGTAGTCTTGGTGGTGGTGGTGGTGGTGGTGGTGGTGGATCAGATGCCAGGCAGTTACTTTCAGAGCTTGTGTAGCAACTTTCTCTGCTGTTTCAACTTTCTCAACTTTCTCTCCGCGGCTGCTTTGTTATATCTATACCTTCCACCGGGGCCACCGGGGCCATTGTGTGTCCCTTCCCATGCTGGTCACGATTTATCGTTTCCCCCATGACTTTGGTATCTCATCCATGCAAACAGCATTCACACACAGACATCACTGTATGTGCTGACGTACAGTGATGACCAAGACCGGTGAGACTTGTCTTCATGGAAAGCATGTGGTGTAGCGGAAAAGTCAAACAGGCAAGATGGTACGGTGATGATAAATAAGACACCAGACAGATGAGAACTAGAGAGAAGCAAGTCGAGGTGGGCTGTGGGCTTCTGGCTCTGTTAGAGCTGGCGAAAAGATGAGGTCAGGGCCTCAGAGGGAAATGAGCAGGGGAGGGAGAAGAGGCTGGGTAGAAGGAGTGGGCCAAGCCCTACAGAAGCCCACTGGCCAGGGTCCGGTGGCGGCTCTGCATGAGAAGAGCGGCCTCACTTCTTGTCTGCCCTGCTGCACCCCTCTGGTTTCCAGGAGTCCCCACACAGCTCTCCTCACCAAGTCTTTCTTTCCCACCCTTTATTCTTTCCCTCAGCCCCTGTTTCCTGGGAGCTTACTCTGCTAGGAGTGCGCAGGAACAGACACACCTTGTCCCTGCCTTCCCTGGAGTGACTGTGTGCTGGTGAGGCAGACAGATAACTTTAAACAGAGCAGAGGATATGAAAAGGGGAGATTCTGGTGTTCCGGAGCAGACAGGAGAGGGTGATGGAGTTGTCATGAAGGGAGGGATGTCTCAGTTGAGTGTGTAGGATGGGGTGGACAGGGTGTGTCTGGTGGTCTGGAAGCAGAAGACAGTTAGTTGGAAAGACAGTAGCCACATGGAAGAGAAGCTCCCTTTCTTCCTTTTTCTTCTGGAGGACTGAGCACAGTGGGGTTCTGTCTGATCACAGTTCAGTACTTCCCATTGGTGGAAAAGATCAGGGAAGGAGACTGGTTAAGAGGTAGAAAAGGAAGACATAATGAGCTATGACTTTGGCAGTTACAGTAGAGGCTTGAACTGAAGTGTTTGGGGAAAATTTTCAGACGCAGAATATGATGATGAATTAGAATTAGAAATGTCATCTGGAAGGGGGATATCAGGAATACATGAGTTCCTGTTCACTGACAAGAAGCAGGGCAATCCACGAGAGTGTTTTGGGGAGTCTGGCTGAGCTTTGGGGGTCCAGTTAGTGACTAGATGTCATAGAAGTAGGACATCTGGGACATCTCCTGTCCAGGTGAGCTGGGAGCACAGCTAAACAGTAGAAATGTAGCCATAACCTAGATGATGTAGCTGAGAAGCTACAAGCTTTTGACAGCAGACATCCCTGGGGCTGTGGAGTTGGGGGAGGTGCCTGGAGAGGTTGGTGGCAGGGATAGGCCCTTGGAGCCTGCTGAGGCACTGCTGGCAGTAGGAGAGAAGTCTGTTCCATTTGCTGGGTCCTTGGCTGTTCTTTCTTGTCTGCCACATGGGTTCATCCCTTCGACCTGGTTAAGCGGCTGCTTCAGTACGTGGCAACTGAGAGACTCTGGCTTATTTCTCTCTGCACTGCTGAGTGGTGATTGTTCACTGGAATGAAACCTCTTATAACCAGGAACTTGGCTTTCGCATTGATGCAGAGTAATGGTGAAATCCGAAGGTCCTGGTGAACTGATGTGGGAGGCAGTACATGGTGGCGGGTTCACATGGAACCCAGGACTCCCACACACAGCTTGTACTCATCACAGGCCCAGACTCTAGGGCAAGAGTGACCTGCTTTCTGCTGGGCTGGGGTACTAAATATTCCCTTCATGGAACACCCCTGCCAACACACTCCCTCTGCTTTACATGATCTATGAGGGGCTGAATAGTTGCTGTCATCTGCTCTGGGGTACAGCATATACCCGAGTGGAGGCAGCCACGCTCCCACAGAATGTTATTCACCGGCATAAGATCTAGCCTTGAACTGTCGTCTGCCGATCCCTGACCTGGAATGCCTTTTCTGGAAACTGTGTCCCTGTCTCCAAGCTGCTGACCATTTCTTTGCCACAGAACTAAGGGACAGAGCTCCATGATGCTGGCATAGGGACATCCAGTGAGCTCTTCTGCGGGTAAAGTTGACATATTCAGGTATTGGCCTACAGTGACCTGAGCTTTGTTCTCACAGGCTTCGTCGCTTCTGCCATTACATTGTGACCATGCGGTACTTTGAGATGGTAATTCTCGTGGTCATTGCCTTGAGCAGCATTGCCCTGGCTGCTGAGGATCCCGTGAGGACTGACTCATTCCGGAACAACGTGAGTGTCATAACTACTGGGCCACTGCTAAGCTACAGAGGTGCCAGTGGACACAGGGATCACAGGGACAGGGTGGTGCCGATGGCCCCTTCCCCATCAAACATCCTTCTTCCCTCTAGGTTATGAGAACCAAAGGTCTGGAAAAGCCTTTCTCCTTCAGTCCTTGTCTTGTAAATGTGCTAGAGTTAGCAGGGCAACCACTAAAGAACCACCGAAGGATCCTTCACAGGGGGATGCCAAAGACCTGGGGGGAACTAGGAGGAATGATTCAGGCCTGCCTAAAGTAATGCCACTTTTGATTCTAGGCTTTAAAGTACATGGATTACATCTTTACAGGAGTCTTCACCTTTGAAATGGTCATAAAGGTGAGATATGGTGGCTCCTGCAGCTTCCGTGGATGTATGGAATGTGTACATCAGGCATGTGCTTAGTCAGCAGATGTATGGGCTGTGTGTGCATAAAATATTTTGATAGCTAAAAGCCTTAGCAGCCACAAAGGATCCCCAGTGTCATGCTGTCCCACGGAATGCTGCTGGGGTACTTGGTCCTGCTGTATTTGGCTTCCAAGCATGGAGATTTGGGGCTTTATTTGGTGTGTGTGTGTGTGTGTGTGTGTGTGTGTGTGTGTGTGTGTACACCCATCTTCCCCTCCAAGGTTGCCTCATAGCCACAAAGAAAGAGCCATATGAGAAAGCACAGAATAAGAGAAGACCTTAGAGAGAGGTGGCAGCCATGCTGTTAGATGCAGAAAGCTACATTTCTATAGGATCTAGAGATTCGCTCATAGGCGAGAGTCTGCCATGTCATCGCAACTTCTGCTTTCTTTCCAATGTGACTTTGTCTTTGTCTGGCACACAGAGATGTGCATTCAGTGCACTGAACTACACTCATGTACAAATGCATCAATGCGACGGAAAGCACATGTGTACCTCTCAGGTGCTTATAGTCAGTTCAGAGAGACTGTGCAGAGTGCTTCCAAAGCCTAACTGTGTTACTTCTGCTTTGCATACACCTGCAGTCTGTGAGGAAGGGACCAGCTTACTTTGCAATGAGGATGTTGAGGTATTTGCCAAAGTCACTGGAGCAGAAAAGGCAGAGTTGGGGCATGATGATCTGATCAGCTTGTTCTTTCTCCTGAGCTGAGCTTGCAGGTCTGGGCTGCGTGAGTTCTCTAAGAGAGCATGTCTCTTGCTAGAGAGGGGGTAGCAGGAGAGACACACCTCTCACCACAGTGGGGCTTCAGGAAAGGTTGGAGCCTGTACTCTGTAGGGACATTGAGGCCAAGGCCCCGTTGAAGCCGTTTAAGAGTATGACCTGTGTTGTGTCCCCTGTGATGGTGTGTAGAGTGTCTGAGATGCACGGAGGTCACAGTGAGCCCTGTAATGCGTAGAGATTCAGAACCACGTCCCTCTGTGGCTGAGGCCTACCTCTGCCTTGCGTTTCCTTCTGTACTGCCTACTTTAATGTTTGCTTATCTCCTTAAGATGATAGACTTGGGCCTGCTGCTGCACCCTGGGGCCTACTTCCGGGACCTGTGGAACATTCTGGACTTCATTGTTGTCAGTGGAGCCCTGGTGGCATTTGCATTCTCGTAAGTAAACCTTACACCTGCTCTGGATCCAGAGGGCCTAGCCAGTGGGGCTTCCAGTAGGGCACAGGAAGAATGGGCTCATGTTTGGTCTGCAGCTCTGTAACTGTGCAAGCAAGGCTGTCCTGCCTTCTTGGGTCTGGAATGTGGTTTTAAAGACTGGCACCATCTGTTCCTGACACTACCTGTGGTTGGGGACTAACTGGGATTTGGGGCACCTAGCTTGCTCCTTTGGAGCCTGCTCACCTGCTCTGAGGTGATTGCCTGAGTGAGGGATTGGTGTGTTTTTACCCCAACTAGTAGACATCTTTGTTTGTTGGGGGTATGATTCTGTTCTCTCTGATTCCTGTCTTGGTGACGATATTGGGACTAGACCCTCCATGGGAGTCTAGGTTGGGCAGGCATAGGTAATGTAGGGAAATTGTGGGATGAGATGTAAAGACGAGAGTGACCCCAAAGGGAGGGTCTGTACTTCTCTGGCCCTCAGGCGGGCCAGTGCAGGCTTGTGTTCTGCCTCCCCTCACTGACTCTGTTCTCTTTGTCTTCTCGATGCTGGACTCGGGTAGGAGCTTCATGGGGTAATGCCTCCCCTTCTCTTCATACTGCCTTACATCATGGCACGCCTCTGGCCTCTGGCCCATCCATCATGGCCTCATGCCTGCTCATTCACCTCCACCCTGTTTAGGCTGCATGCTTCCTCCCAGGAGCCATCCCCAGGCCATCATTCCTGCCATGCCTGTGGGGACTGGCTGGGGGCTGGGCTGGGCTGGGCTGGGCTGGGCATGGTCAGCCTTGGTAGGGAGGCCCTCAGTGAGCAGGGAATCTGTGTAGGTTTTAGAGGCTTGAACACTGGCCTAGAAGGTAGTGAGGAATCTGAGTAGGAGCTGCCAGCAGTGACCACAGTCCATGATACCGGACATCCTAAAGTGATTCCCACGTGACTACTCTCTGGCAATGCAGCTTCTTTTCTTCTCCATCTGTACAGTCCCCTTCCCACAACCCCCCAGTGTCTTCTCTGGGTGACTTAATGGGCCCTCTGAGAAAGGAAATGAATTGCTGGAGTGTCAGCAAGGACCCTGGGGATCTCCAGGTAGAAATGTCAAAGAGGCTCCAAGATGACAGTAGGAAAAGGGTGGGGCTCAGGCTGTGGCCTCTTGAGTGAGCAAAGAGGGGAAGGCTTGGGCTCAGAGAGTGGCCTCTAGTGGACAGTTCTAGTGGAAGTCTCCCTCCCTTTTGTTTTGCCTCCCTTCCTGGCTGGCCTGTGTCCTGGTGCACTGCAGTGGGGGATGGGTAAAGGTGTGTAGTAGAGGTGTTGGGTGAAAAAGAGGCAGGTTTTGTTGATTTTGCAATGAACCGAGCCCAGGATAACCTTGTATTTGCAAGCCTTCTCTCTCAACATCCACATTTCTGAGATTCTAGCTGGTATTACCATGTCCAGTTTTAATTGATCTGATTCTGAGATGTGGGCTGAGGAAAGGGAAGTGTGGAGCCATGTTTCTTTTCCTGTGAAGGAGGCCTGGGATCTACAGATGCTTTCTGTTTATCCTAGAGTTTTGTCGGAGCCTAAGGGAAGCCATTTGGGGCAGACTTCGCCAGACTTGCTCAGGGATCTAGGTGGGAAGTCGTGCCTGAACAGGCTAGGAGAGGGCTTTCTGTATGCAGGAGGTCTCCCCAGACTTGTAGGCCTGGCCCCTGACTGCTGATTCTTGCTACCCCCAACCTCCAAAAGGCAGAGACAGCATTTGTGTCTGCTCTGGTTTGCAGAGGGTTCTAGATCTGGTTTTCTAATCACGGACTTTTGAGCTTTCGGCTGGTATTTGAAGTTTTGCCTGTCTGTCTCCCCCACCTGAGTCCTCCTGCCTGCTCCTTTCTTGGTCCTCTGGCATCTGGCTGCTTCTCTGGGACTGTCTGTCTTCCTCCTTCCTATCCCCTAGCTGTCCTTTCTCTGCTGCTTTTCCCCTCTCCTCCCCTTCTCTCTCAACCCTTGCCGTCCCTTCTCCTTTCCCTTCGGCCTCTTCTTTCTTTCCCCTCTTCTCTGTCTAGCCCGCTCTCCTGCAGCCTCCGCCATTGTTTCTGTATTTGAATGTCTCTTATTCTCCCCCACTTCCCTTTTGGTCACTTGAGGGGTATTCTGCAGCTGATGACAGTCAGGTGGCCTGGGGGGCAGAAGTCAATAAAATCCCTATAGTGACAAACAGGTCTGTGGCTCCTCTAGTGTTTTGCATAACAGGCAGGCTCACAGGCCTCTACTCTGCTGGTTTGGCGGTGTCTGTTGGTGTCTGTCGGGAGCCCTGGGCAGGTGGAAGTAGCCATTACAGCCAAGAGCATGGGCCTTTCCACTTGAGAAATCAGCTTCCCTGGCCACCAGCTGTGCTGCTCTGGTTGGCACTGGGCCTAGCCCTGCTCTCAGGCAGCCATGGGAAGACTTCCCCCACTGAGCCCTCTATCTGGAGCCCGAGACAAAATGCACAGGGCCTTATTAGACAGACCAAGAGGACTGGTCAGAGCTGGGCTCACAGCACTCTGCCTGCCCGCATCAGCCACTTCTCCCTTCTAGAGGCTCCAAAGGGAAAGACATCAATACCATCAAGTCTCTGAGAGTCCTGCGTGTCCTGAGGCCCCTCAAGACCATCAAGCGGCTGCCTAAACTCAAGGTTGGAGTCTGGAGTTAGGGATTAAGGAATGTGCTGTACATGTGGGTGCACTGGTGTGTGGGTGGGTGCATGTGTCCTCACAGATTGTTCACCTGTATGAGGGGACAAATCTTACTCAACTCTAAGACCCTTCTCCAAGGAGGTCTGTTCCCAACAGAGGACCCTATTTCTTGCCACTAGCACCAAGAAGGGACACTATGGCAGGACAGGGAAGAACAGAGGACACAGGATGCAGGGGTAGATGCCAGAAATCAGGGATTCCAAAAAGCATATCCTGGGCCCTTAAGAGGTTCTTGAATGCTTCTGGGAGTCTGGACCTCCGTGTTCCTGAGGTTCTGAGCCGGCCACTGTCCTGTTCTCTATTTTGAACCCCTCCATCCCCTTTCCTAGCTAATCCCCATCTCCTTCCCTCTCTCAGTGACCTAGCTTGCTCTAATGACCACTCGGCTCCACGGTGGCCTCTCCTGTGTGGGTACAGTCTTGCAGGGCTCTGTTCTCTCCTCCATGCAGGCTGTGTTTGACTGTGTGGTGAACTCCCTGAAGAACGTCTTGAACATTCTGATTGTCTACATGCTCTTCATGTTCATATTTGCCGTCATTGCAGTCCAGCTCTTCAAAGGGAAGTTCTTTTACTGTACTGACGAATCCAAGGAGCTGGAGAGGGACTGCCGGTAAACTGGGGCTTAACATTTTACTTGACAGCTGGTATTTGGCTTGTTTCTGCCTTTCAGTTATTGCAATTAGAGTGACCATCAACTTTTGCACAAGTTGTTGTTTTGGCAGGTGTGTTTTTAATTTCTCTTGGATATATACCTAAAGGCAGAACTCCTGAGTGATATGGGAACTGGTTTTCTATTGGAAGAGATGCCAGATGGCAATCAAAGTGGCCAAGCCCTTCTGCATTCGAAGAATGCTAATTTCTCTACATCTTTACCAATACTTACTATTTGTATTGCTTTTACGTATGTGTGCGTGTAAGCTGGTGGCAGTGCCCACATGGCACAGTGAGGGCAATCATAGGGCACATCCCTTCTTCCACCATTTAGGTCCCAGAGATTGAACTGAGGTGGTCAGACTTTGCAGCAAGCACCATCACCTGCTGAGCCATTTTGCCTGGCCTGATTGCTTTTATTTACATTAATCCTAGGAACGAAGTGATTCTTCAACATGCTTTTGATTTTTTTTCTAATAACTGATGCTATTGAACATCTTTCATGGAATAGTTGGTCTTTCATATGATTTCTTCGAAAGAAATGTCTGTTCAGATATTTGATCCATTTTAAAAATTAGTGTGTCTGTTGGTACTGATTTTACTTGTTCTAAATACAGTTTTTCAGCTTGATAAAGATTAACAATAGTTTCTCCGATTGTTTGTATCATCTTTTCAGTTTCAGTTTCTTGCCTCTTTCTTGAGACAAGATCTGAGATAGAGCTCATCGCCCTGTCTCAGTTTCCTGAATGCTGGGTTGAAGGCGTGTACTGCTAAACCAAGAGCACTCGTATTTTAAAAATGAATTATTATATTTTTTTGCGGATGGTGGTACATGTCATCCTATCCATGCGCAGGTCAGAGGACAGCTTGTGGGAGTTGGTTCTCTCCCTCCCTCACATGTCGCTTAGGGACTAAACTCAGGTTACCGTCTTGACAGTGTCTGCTTTTACTCACTAAGCCAGCTCATCAGCCCTCTCTTACCTTTTTTATGGTGTTTTTTAAGACATAAAAGTTTTTAATTTTGCTGAAGTCCAACTTCCCTCCCCCCCTTTTGCTGCTCACGATTTTGGTATCTAGCTAAGACTCTATTCCCTAATAAAGATTAGCCATGTGTTTTCTTCAGAGACTTACATAGATTTGATACCAATGTTTACATTTTTGGTCCAGTTTTTTTCACTCTTAATAAAGTTTATTATAAAAAAATCACACGATGAAATCAAGTAGTTCTGAAGTCTACACATCTCACTAATGAGATTTGGTAGTCAGAGTGGCCCAATTTTATGAACTACATCCATCGTGAGGCTTGAGTGGTGGAATTACAGGCCGTCTCACGACTACCATTGAGAAGACTTCTCTTTCCACACGGAATGGTCTTGGTGAACTTTCAGCAACCATTTGGCTGTAAATACATGGGCATTTGAACTGATTACCATTAACCGCCTTCATCTGCTGTCTCCAGGGGTCAGTATTTGGATTATGAGAAGGAAGAAGTAGAAGCCCAGCCAAGGCAGTGGAAAAAATATGACTTCCACTATGACAATGTGCTCTGGGCCTTGTTGACGCTGTTCACGGTGTCCACAGGAGAGGGGTGGCCCATGTGAGTAATCGTGGTAGCTACTGAGGCACGGGTACACTGAGGCAGCGTCTACGTGGTTTCCCTACTTCTAACCCCATGATGAGGTCAGGTGTGTGGTATAGATAAGAGCCCTGTCCCTCTTGGGCAGAGCTGAGTTTTATCCCTGAGATAGAAGAACGAACCACGTTCCTGGGTAGGGCTCAAGCCCTTTCTATGAAGGGCCCTGTCCCTGAGGTAGAGCCCTATTTGCAAGATGCAGACCTGCATCTCATATCTGAGGTCTGACCCTGTGGTGCAGGCCCACACCCCATCCCTGAGCTACAGAGATGTATGGTGCTGCCCTGAGTTAGTTCCATTTCTTACATCCAGATCTGAGCCCTCCCCCCCCCACCCGGGGCAGACCCAAGGCTCTGAGCCCTCCCCCCTCTCCCCCCCCCGGGGGGCAGGCCCAAGCTGCCTTGGAAGCTCTCCTGAAGTCTGTTCTTCCCTCACTTAGGGTGCTGAAACACTCTGTGGACGCCACCTATGAGGAGCAGGGGCCAAGCCCCGGCTTTCGAATGGAGCTCTCCATCTTCTATGTGGTCTACTTTGTGGTCTTCCCGTTTTTCTTTGTCAACATCTTTGTGGCATTGATTATTATCACCTTCCAGGAACAAGGGGACAAGGTGATGTCTGAATGCAGCCTGGAAAAGAATGAGGTAAGTCGATGTTCTGTGGGATCCTGGGACGTGAGCACTCTGGGCAAGATGGGCATGGCTTGTGGCTGGCATAGGCAGGGCCTCTTTTTTTCTGCAAATAGATGCAGATCAGTTGGGCCTCCTTGGAGGGAGCTTAGCTGCCTATCCTGCCTTCTCTTCCCTGGGCTCCCTGAAAGGGTATGGTGAGAAAGTTCCAGTTGTAGTGGGCAGTGCTTTGAGTTCATGGCTCCCTTCTCTTCCTACAGAGGGCTTGCATTGATTTTGCCATCAGCGCCAAGCCCCTGACACGGTACATGCCTCAAAACAAGCAGTCGTTCCAGTATAAGACATGGACATTCGTGGTGTCCCCACCCTTTGAGTACTTCATCATGGCCATGATAGCTCTCAACACAGTGGTGCTGATGATGAAGGTATGTGAGGTCCACCGTGCACTTGCTAGGGGCTGCTATGTGTGAGAGGTTTCCTGAAGAGCCAGGGCAGACGTGCTCACACACACATACACAGAAACACACACTCACACTCACACACACACACAGACACACACTTACACTCACACACGCAGACACATGCAGATATATATATATACACACACACATACTGTATCACACACAGACACACACATATACTCTCTCTCACACACACAGACACATGCAGATACACACACACACACACACTCGCACACTGTCTCACACACACACAGACACACAGACACATGCAGATATACACACACACACTCGCACACTGTCTCTCACACACACAGACACACAGACACATGCAGATATACACACACTCACACACTATCTCTCTCACACACAGAGACACATACATATATACACAGACACGTACACACATGCATTCCCCTCCCCCCTCCCTGCCCCCTGCCACCTCTTTCTCCTATTCACTCCAGATAGGGAACCCATAACGGACTAAGTATCAATTCTACCAAAGTCCAACTCAGTGAACCAATACATTTTATTGGGGTTACCTATAGGATTATGAGTAAGGAGTTCCTTGCAGAAACAGGGATGGAGCAACTGTGGCTGTATCACCCAAACACTTACCTCAACATAGGTGATGACTCTTAAAAGCTGTAACCGAAGCGCTCTGCACTACCTCCAGGCAGCTCAGCTCGTCTGAGAAGCTCCCCTCTAACCAGACTGGGCAGGGGCCCTCCCCAAGCAGTTGTTTACTGTTTCTTTAATCCTGGGGAGGAGCCCTTAGGGATCCTGCAAATTTCATCTTTCCCAGACATAGGAAATCTGTCTAGAGGGAATGTTTGAATTAGGAGGAGACTGTTGAAAACTTGCGTATGGGTCTTATTTTGAGGCCCAGAGGTAGGTCTCCTTCTTGCTGGCACATGTTGCCTGTGTGATCCATTCCCTCTGATTTGTAGCTGAGGCAGTGAAAAGGTTACAGAAGACCTGGAGAGGGCAAGAGGAGGTGACCCAGATACGGGCAGAGGCAGATATTTCTCTACCCGTTGTGTGGTCAGGCCATTACATTGCTTCCAGTTGGGTCCTGGGATAATGCATCTACTGCCATCAGCCCTTATCTCTCTGGACAGTTCTATGATGCACCTTATGAGTATGAGCTGATGCTGAAATGTCTGAACATCGTCTTCACATCCATGTTCTCTATGGAGTGCATACTGAAGATCATCGCCTTTGGGGTGTTGGTATGTATGTGCCTCAGCTTGCTCTTTGCTTTTTGATGAGCTGCATTCTGGCATTCTTCCCCTTTTTTGAATGGCCTTCACAGAACTTGTGATACTGGGATCGTCCCAAGGAAGAGTTGCTTTGCTCTCAATCGCTTGAGTCTTGCCCTGCCCTGGGAGGCATGCAAGTCTGAGATTCTCCTTTCTGGACCTTTAGCTCTCAGTTGTGCCCTTACCCAGCCTGGAAGTATTTGCATGCCTGCTGTGACATCTGTTTGTCATTGGCTTTGTTAAGCATCTGCCACTCTTGACCACTGCCCTCTGCTCCTTGCCCATAAGCCATCAGCATTGACTGCCCTCTTTTTCTCTAGAACTACTTCAGAGATGCCTGGAACGTCTTTGACTTTGTCACTGTTTTGGGAAGTATTACTGATATTTTAGTAACAGAGATTGCGGTAAGTAGCATTTTCTGTCCCCCATCCAGGGTCCAAAGTGACTTCCTTCTAGAGGGTTGTCCCCTAGGTGTTTCCCCAGTCCCACTGTAACTAACTGCCTTATCACGAGTTGCCCCTAGGAGTTCCAGGATGGGCCCCTGTTACTGCTGGTCTCCAGCGATGGAGCTGGATGACTGGGTGTTGTGTCTGCAGTTGCTCTTCTTGGATAAGAATGTAGTTCTGGGGTTGGAGAGATGGCTTAGCAGTTAAGAGCACTGACTGCTCTTGGAAAGGACCTATGTTCAATTCCCAGCACCCACGTGGAGGCTCACCATCTGTAATCCCAAATCCAGGGGATCTGACAACCTCTTCTTACTTCCTTGGACACAAGACATGCAAGTGGCACACAGCCATACATGCAGACAAAACATTCATACACATAAAATAAATAAATCTTTTTAAAAGTGGTTCTCAGAGGTTTCAAGTTAGTTGCCTAAGAATCTCCTGGAGCTCCATGGTAACAGTTGACCATGAACACAGGAATCTAAGATGTGCATGTGTGTGCGTGTGCATATGCTTGTGTGTTGGATATATTTAATCACTTGGTATGAAGAATATATAAGCTAAACCCAGTAAGAATTTGTAATCCAGCAAGAATTTATATTATTAAGTCTCTACTTTTCTTTTCTTTTCTTTTTTTTTTGTCTCTACTTTTCTATTTAGAGATTCTTCCATTAAACATATGATAGCCCTGGGCATGATGGCGCACGCCTTTAATCATAGCACTTGGGAGGCAGAGGCAGGCAGATCTCTAAGTTCAAGGCCAGCCTGGTCTACAGAGTAAGTTCCAGGACAGCCAGGACTACACAGAGAAACCCTGTCTCAAACAAACCAAAAACAACAACAACAACAACAACAACCAAACAAAATGAAAAACCAGAACCAAGAATACATATGGATAATATTTAAAACTTGTTCTATATTGGGACATTTTAAACTCAACAGATTTCAGATTTCAGACTAAGTACATAAATGGAGCTATATGTAATGCTAATTGGTATCATAGTTACTAATTTCCTCTAAAATAAGAGCAGGTTTAGTCAAACACAATAAAAATATCAGTGCTTTTTGTTTAGTTGGTTCAAAAAATGTCACGCTGCTTTAAGATGTACAAGAAAGTGCAGAAACGATTAAGGGTGGAGATTCTTAGGAAGATGAACAGGTGTGGCTGTGTGACCTGGCATGATCTGTCCCTATCAGGAGTGAGGATCGATTAAAACTGAGATCATTTAGAGCATGCGGATTAATTAGATCAGGATTAGTGTGGTGACCAGTGGAGAGAATTAGGAACCTAGAATCGGTCCTCTCTTCTGGGTAGAAGCTATGATGTGGCTGACTGTGGTCCATGGGGACACCTGGGACACTTCAGACACGGTGTGTTAGATGGCCAGAGTTAGTGTCCCTCGCCTCTCTCTCTCTCTTTCTCTCTTCCCCTCCCTCCCCCTTCCTCTCCTCCTCCCCACTCTCTCTCCCTCCCTCACTCCCCTCCCTCCTTCCTTAAATATAACACTAAAGCTGTATTTATTCATAAAATTAATACAGAAACTTATCCCTAAGACCTTGGGATTGAATTATTTGTTAAGCAGAATGTAGAACAACCTGCCATATTTGGAAGGAGATCCTTCATGTTCACTACTCTGTACAGGGGAGAGCAGGAGGTGGTGCTATAACCATGAACAGGGAGTATATAGCCTTGTGTCAAAACATAACTTGGGCTTCTATCTGGAGTAGGCAGTTTTGTACAGGGGTATAATATAACCTGGATATTAAGACATGCATCGAGTTGCTTTGCTGGGAATGAGGCACAGTAGCGATCTCCATTAGGCTCTCCCGGAAACAGAGCCTAAGGCAAGAGTTTGGTGCAAAGTTTTCATCTGGAAGTTAAACTTGGGGACAGTGGTAGGGAAGTAGCAAGTGCCAGAGAGCAGAGTGGCCAACCACAAAAGTATTTACTAAAGAAATTACCCTATAGGGAGTTCCAAGGGAGAGTGAACCATACCTATCATTCTGTCAAGTGAAAAGGAAGTTGAGGGAGTCTATCAACTTCTGTTAGTTACTAGCTAAAGGTTCCTAGGGGATTGGTCAGGGACTATCTGACTTCTGGAAGTTCCTAGGGACCCCCCTCACCCCCCAGGAAAGAAGTGAATTCTGTATTGGGCTCTGGCCCTGAGAGCCGAGGTCTCTGGGACATGTATACTGCACAACTGTCTGCTAGGAGTTGGGCTTTGGAATTGTGGGGTGAACTGTGGGTGAGAACCTATTGAATTCTAACTATAATTTGAAGACAGAGCAGTGGGTGAACCGGATGTGGCCACGAAAGATGAGACAAAGTGACATGAGATGTGTGGTCTAAGCACTTGGGAAATGGCTTACTATGATTAGAACTGGGAAAGACATGCGGTTGGTGTGGTTGATGATGTGCAGATCCGAGGAACAGGGTTGCTGAGGAAGTTTGGGGTTTAGCTGGACACTTTAGGCTTGAATTTCCTGATATACTCCCCTGCAGTGGTTGGGCAAATAGACCTGGATTCAGTGAAGACAGCCAGGCTGGTTGCGGGAGCTTTGTGGTAACGAGTGTATACAATGGTATTAGATGTGGAGGACTGGGTGAGGTCAGTGAGCCACTGATGAGTGGCTGACACGAGTGACAGTCCAACCTGTAGTGACCAAGGAGATGAGCAGGAGCCAGCCTAGGAGGCCACAGAAGTGGGTCATGGAAGGTTCTAAGAAATAAGGATGTTCTGTGAGGAAGAAAAACACACAAAAATGGGCAGTTTCCAAATTAGGAACTATAAATGGCCAATTAGCATAGGAGAACGTAGCCAACTTGATTTGTAGTCAGAGAAGTCCACGCTGAAGACACTGACCTGCCATTTTACCCCGACTGGCCTGTCAACCACTAGACATTCTAATGCTCAGGGTTGACAGGACATAGGCCATCTAGGACTCACACAGTTATCAACTGTGTGACCTACTCAGAAAACTTTACAGAAGCTAAAAGTTGGTAATACGCACATCTTCAGCTTAGCTCCTCATTTGGATGCTATAGTGACACAGATATATGCCATCACTGTGGAATGTGTCGACTACTGGTGTGCGTTAATCTTGAGAAGACAGTGGTGTAAGTACATAAGTGATACCCACATCAGTGTGGATGCTACTCATTATTAGAGCCATGCGTGAGCAAGTCGAGCAGTGTTTGCACAAGCTACCACGGCAAAGGCCAAGAGTAGGCAAGCACATGATGAATGCCTCTAAAGAGCTTATGGCACAACTGTAAGGATAAGCAGTTATTGGTAAGAATTGAAGATTGCTACCGCATCTAGATATCAGCAAGAGAGGCAGAGAGAATTAAAAAATGATGGTCATAGGTTTTAGGCTGAACAGTGACTACATGGGCATTCATTTTTATTTTTCTTCAGATTAAAATACTTGTTGGTATATATGATATGTTTCATGGTTTTACAATGCTAATGATGCAATTATTGCAAGAAAAAAACTGAACCTGGCATCTAAATAGAAAAGCAAAGTGTTTTGTCTTTTCAGTTTCCAGTCTTAGGGAATCTGAAGGGCAGGGCATCTCACCCTGAAGTGTGGTTTCTGAGGAGGCAACTTACTACTTTCTCTGTGTACTGCTTCCCTGGAAACAGGATTCTTTATTTACCAGATAAAGCGATCCAAGCACCAGACTCCTAATTGTAAGGACAGTGTTGAGGCTTTCCACATGGGTTCATCTCCGAACCTAGAGAGAGACCTGGGCTGCTGATTGCCGAAAGTACCTAAAAAGAGGGGGTGCATGCAAGGCCCAGAAACTTGAGACATCACCGCAGTGTAGAGCATTGTTCCAGGTAGAGGCCTGCGGTGCTGTCTGGCTAGCTGTGGCAGCCTCTGATTGTGTATGGTCTGAAGCATCACAAGACTTAGTGCCCGGCAGGGGTGCTGGGAGCGTTGGTTGGGGGCCAAGTATTATGAGAACTCAGCTGCATTTTGACTGCCTGCTCTTGGAGCTCAGGCTGTACCTGGAGGAGATGGGAAGAAAGGAAAGCCATGGTGTCGTTGACCAGAATATTCTATGTGTGTATGTGTGTGTGTGTGTGTTTCATTTTATACATTGTCTTTGCAAATGCCCCCTTTTTCCTTAGGCAAAAATTTGAGTGTCAGTTTCCTTCCCCACCTTAAAAACCAGCGGATATTGCAGGGGTGCCCAGGAGAGGGCTCTGAGCGTTCATAAAACTGACATTGATTTCTTTGCCTGGAAATAAAGATAACAGCAGTGTCTGTGACTCATCTTTGGATTTGCATTACAAACAAAAATGCAAATGGATCCCATTGTCTGCATAACTTACAGATTTCAAAAACATGCTTTGACTGGATATACTTTCAGAAAATTCTGTGGTTTTAACAAAAGCCTGCATTTTTTAGTTACATTTTCAGAGCTCGAGTTTCTGCTTGTGTTGGTGACTCATCTTCTCTTTTGTTTCTTGTTTTTTTTTGTTTTTGATTTACCTTAACCTACCTGCTGACTCACGCCATCCAACCAACATACAATGCGAAAACCCATGTCTCCGTCTGTATGTTGTGCACCTGCTGCTCAAACCACCCCAATTTGTAAATAATATGCAAATGCCCATCCATGAAAACATCACATATAGGAAACGGTTGGTTTCACAACTTTAAAGTTCTTACGTGTCTTCTTTTCTCTGCTTGTTCGGCTCCTCTTCTCCTGTTTCGGGGTTTCTGCCCGCTGCCTTCAGAGGCATGAGCAAGATTTCACTGTGCTTAGTCACCTCTGGCCTTGTTGTGTACTTTCTAAAGCAGGGAGGGTTTCTCAAGACCTCTAAGATGCACTTTTGATCTGTCTGAGGAGAGGAGGTGGGGTTTTGGGAGGCGGGGGTAGTTGGCAGTACCTAGGGCAGATCTTTCTGCTGCGACTCAGTCAAATTTGAGTTTTTGTAGAATATGTTTGGTCCTCAACCCTGTGGATCCATGGTTTCTGTTGCACTCTTGCCTCTTGTGCTGTGCTCCCATCTCACTAACGCGGAGAGAACATTGAGCCTTGCCAAGGTGGCCTCTGGTGAAGACCCCATGCATTAATCTTGGTTTCTCTTGCTGTGATAAAACAAAATGATCAAGGCAACTTACAGAAGGAAAAATTTATGTGGGACTCACCATTGCAAAGTGATAGGAGTTTATCACCACAATAGCAAGAGAGTGTGACAGTGGGCAGGCAGGGATGGGCTGGAGCCGCTGCTGAGAGCTCACATTCAAATCATAGGATGAAAGCGAAGAGATGCAATCCCTTTGAAACCTCAAAGCCCACCCCAGTGACACACCTCCTCCAGCAAGGCCTCCTTACCCTCCCTAAACAGTCCTAACCCCTGGCTGTCCAAGACCTACAAGGTTTAGGGAGGACTCCATGATTCAGCACAGTTTGTGTAGGGCCTGAATAGGAGGGAGGCCCCGCCCTAGTGTGTTAGAACACATGGGTCTCCACCCATGTCCATTTGCATAGCCTCAAGGGCCCTTCTGGAGTTTGGTAGCAGCTTATCTTCTATTGAGGCTGTGGAAGTTCATCCACACAGGCAGGTATTTAATTCTGTTGCAGAGGCCGAATGCTCCATGTTGGGTCTTATAACTGGAATTACGCAAGCTTGAGTTTTGAGGAGATACCATGATCCTGCAGAAACACCCATGGCATGTTTTCCTTATGGCCTCTCGCCAAGCCACACGGTTTCACCTCCTGTCCTTGTCATAGCATGCACGACCACCTAATGTCTGTCTGTCTCTTTCCCTCTCCTCCCCCTCTCAACATCTGTCCCTTTTAGAATGAAGGGAAGAGAGTGGCTGGTTTATAGCTGCAGAATTTGATCCTCTGGTGTGGTGTTCGACCAGCAAGTCTGGGCTTTATGCTCAGGTGACATTGAGGAACAAGTTCTCTCTGTCTTGTGACTGACTAGAAGCCATAGTAGGGTTGGATTCCAGGCCTTGTTGGGAGTGTCTTACATGCTTAGTGTATTTTCAGTCCCCTCCCCCCATTATCTCTAGGTATACCTCTGGTGTCTCTAGGTTGTGAGCAAGGAGACTGAGGAAAAGTGTTGGGGACTAGTGTCCCCTCAGGGTCAGTGGTCCTTACACTGAGACTACCCATGGCTTAGTGAAGTAGAAACAAGGACAATCCTGCTAGTGGAGTCACTTCCTGTGCATCAGAAACTGTGGATCTTGGGAGAACAGGACATGTGTGCTCACTACCAGTGAGATGACCAAGCCAGAGGTGAAAGCACAGGGTGCACAGCTGTTTGCTTTTAGTCTGTTGCCATCCTGCATGTGCTCGGCATGGCAGTGCCTAACCCACTCTGTGCTTGGGGCATCACCATCTAGTCTCACGGCACTCCAGGGTTGCCTGTCCATCGCTGTTTGTCTGGTCCTGAGCACTACGGAGCTCCCAAGAGAAAACTCCGGGAGAGGGATTTGAACTTTTGTTAACGAAGTAGAGATGACTGTGATTCAGTCTTGGGTTCACCCTGCCAGCTCATCTAGACATTTCCAGGGTCTCCTCACCATCCCTGTTGTCTTCAGTCCTCTCTTTACTACAGGCAAGCCTTGGTTTTCCTCTAAATCTCCGGGAAGCCGTCTCTGTGAAGGTGCCTTGGTACAGACTGCTTTGAGTTGCCCAAGCATTGCATTCTTATACTCCATGTCCCTCAGAACAAGCTGATCAGATAGTTTCAAAGTAGAATCCCAGAGAGGGGCAGGCACTTGTCTCCCCATCTGCTCATCTTGTTCAAAGAGCTCTCAGTGATAGAGGACAGTAGTTCGTGGCCACCATGTCTGTAAATGAGACTTTGTCCTCGTTTCAATTTAGGATGTGCCAGCCTGGGCCATCTTTCAGGGTCGTGCCCTGAGGTGATATTTGCCCCCTTACTGATTTGGACATAGTTTGGGCCCCTTTGTGTCAGTAGACCCTTCTAGGTGTTGTTTCAAGGGCTACAACAGTCTGCCTAGAGCCACCTGATTCGAGGTGTCTACCCCCACTACTTGCATAGACTGTACAAAAATGCTGTTATTCTGGTTGAGAACCACAAATAGCTGTCCCCAAGAGTGGGAGCAATAGACAAGGCAGCCGTGTCCATTGGAAGTAAGCATGAAACCCAACCCCCACTGAATGTGTGCTCTGCCAAGATGGGCAGCCCTGGAGCGTCTTCTCAAACTTGCCCTGCCTCTGTCTGCATGCACTGACCAGCTCTACTGTTTCATTCAGCACATCTGTTCTCTTTCCTTTTTATTTGTCACTGAATCTTGACAATGCAAATGTGTATGAGCCTGAGCTGCTGGCATATTGAAATATGCCAAATGGTAGGAAGTTGCTTTCAGGTGATAGTATAGGTACCCCATGTCTAAAGAGGCAGAAAAGACCTGGCTCCACAGGTACCCAGATTCAGAACCCTGAAAAGGCCTGCCAATAATTCAAGGTGCCCAGGGTCAGGTAATCTTTGGAGTCTGGGGTAACCCCTGATTGAGGGAGCAATACCAAATGTCCTGGATTCTCTAGAGCAGAGGCTTCTATGACAATACAGCAGTGACCATACATGTCCCTTTATGAGAATGCTTGCTGATACCTGGACAAGTCCCAGAGAAGCCAGCCAGTGTCCCAGACAGGCAAGGCTTTTATTGGTTGAGCCCAGAAAGGAAGATTGGCTGGTAAGCTCAGGAAGGGGCCACTTAAGGAATGCCCACTGGGGAGTACCTGGTCAGTTGAGCGGTGTTCTAGGAGAGGCTACCATTATTGGAGACTCACAGGTGATCTCTCAGCACTGCCTGACAGAAGGGAGGGACTTTGGAAGCTTTTCTTTATGTCCCTTACTGTTGGGGAATGGCCCTAGTGTGCAGGGACTCTTCTCTGTCTTGCTTCATGAGAAGTGACGTATAGTGATACCCTTTTCTTTGCGAAGGTTTTGTGGCAGCCAGCTGCTGCTTCGACTAAAGCAATGACTTTGTTTCTAGTTCTCTTAATCCACTTGTGTGGGTCACCGGGACTTGGGGAGAGGTTGTAGGGTAGCAGCCCATCTGCCCTTTGGGACAGATTGGAAACGCTGCTGCTTCCTTTACAGAACAACTTCATCAACCTGAGCTTCCTTCGCCTCTTCCGGGCGGCACGGCTGATCAAGCTGCTTCGCCAGGGCTACACCATCCGCATCCTGCTGTGGACTTTTGTCCAGTCCTTTAAGGTAAAGCAGGGCCCCTATGGGGCCTGGACAGCTCCCTTTGGGTGCTTTCTCATCCTTTATCATGCTTCCTCTTGTCCACCCAGAGTGGACCTTCCTCTGGAAGGCTGAGTCAGGGCAGGTCATGTACGCCTCTTTGGCATCTGTTTATCGTGATGCAGTTTTCTAAATACATTGAGTGAGTAGCAGGTTATCTCACTAATGCCCATACAGCTCTGAGCTAGGCTTATGCTCTTGAGTCACAGATAATCAGACAAGGCCACTTGCTGCTGGCAGGACTCAGTGGTCAGTGGGTGGTGTTGGGCCAGGCTGAGGTGTGTGTCGCCTCAGGGATGCCCTGGAGCTGATGTGCCCATGTGTCTCCAGGCGCTGCCCTACGTGTGCCTCCTCATTGCCATGCTGTTCTTCATCTACGCCATCATCGGCATGCAGGTGGGTGCCACCTGCCCAGACTGGATTGGGCACAGGTCTCCTGTCGGTGGGTGAAGGGTACGGGTCACTGCCATTAAGTGATCATGATACAATGAGGTTATCATTTACTGTAAAGCCGAGACACGGTATAAACTCTGAGTGAACTAACCCGAGGAAGCACTGCTCGATGGCAGAGGAGACTCAGGCAGCACAGTGGGGGCTCAGCAAACCCTTCCGCCCAGTCCCATTTCTTCGGGAAGCTGTATTTTGGTATTTTTGAAAGCGAGGTCCAACGGGGCTCAGGATGCTGATGCATGTGATTATTTTAGATTGGCATCTGATTGATGGCCGATGTGTTGTCTGGCAGCTAACATCCTTTTCAGGCCAGATGTTCCTGACAAAATTCTTCCCAGTGTGTAAGCAGAATCCCACAGATCATTAAACTTGACAATAACTTAGCTTTCCTTTTATTTTGTCAGAGAACACTGTGCTAATTCTTTGGGGGAAAGAACATTCTAAAGATGTAAATCAGCAGCATAGCTGCGAATCTTGGCCACTTCCTCGCAGTGTAGATGGGAGTGGGTTGAGTATTAATTGGTGATGGGAGGTGCCAAAGTCTTGAGCTTTAGCTGAGTTCTAAAATTCATTTTGGATTGAAGTTTTCTGAGATCTGGGGCTATTTATAATGAACACGCATGTTTTATGTTGCTTTTGTCTATGGATATTCAGTAGCATGTGTTTCTTTGTGGAAGTATGATAGTTTCTAGACTTTCAGTTACAGTCTGAGTATTAAACTCAGCATGGCTCTTGACTCATCTGCATTTCTCACCCTGATAAAAGCCCATCAGATTGCCCAAAAGCCTACTGTGCTGTGTGTCCCTGAGATTCCAAAGGACACTTTCTGAGCCATTACCAACCTACTTACAGTTTTGCATTAGCAAGTGACCTGAACAGCACTTTTTTACTCAAAGCAGAGCCGAAGCCCCATTTGTCCTAGTTGCTCAGACTTGCATCCGTGAGTAGCCTCAGAGCCCCAACTGCACACACTTAAGCGTGGTACACAAGTGTGCTCCACTGAAAGGTTGTCTGTAATGCGGGCCACGCTATCCCTTGTGCCGTCTACAATATTGCATGAACGCTTTCTCTCGCCTAGTCTACTGGTCATGGCACCCAACATTCAGCATGTAGATTCTGTTATTTTCTCCATTTCAGGTTTTTGGAAACATTGCTCTAGATGATGACACCAGTATCAACAGACACAACAACTTCCGGACATTTCTGCAAGCCTTAATGCTGTTGTTCAGGTGTGTTGGTTTGTAGCCTACAGAACATGTTCTGTCACAACAGAACTTGTGACAGAGGGTTGGTTTCATGCATAGAGCACTTCCCTTCCAACACCAAAACTATGCTGTCTCTGTCAAGTAGGCCTTTGCAGTTATTTGCTTTCTATTTATTCTTCCCAAAGGGTTCTTGTCTACTGTCTTAGTCAGGGTTTCTATTCCTGCAAAAACACCATAACTAAGAAGCAAGTTGGGGTGGAAAGGGTTTATTGAGCTTACACTTCCACACTGCTGTTCCTCACAAAAGGAAGTCAGGACTGGAACTCAAGCAGGTCAGGAAGCAGGAGCTGATGCAGAGGCCATGGAGGGATGTGACTTACTGGCTTGCTTCTCCTGGCTTGCTCAGCTTACTTTCTTATAGAACCCAAGACTGCCAGCCCAGGGATGGCGCCACTCACAATGGGCCCTCCCACCCTTGATCACTAATTGAGAAAGTGGAGGCATTTCCTCAAGAGAGGCTCCTTTCTCTGTGATAACTCCAGCTTGTGTCAAGCTGACACACAGTACCAGCCAGTACATCTGCCTTGGACTCCAGATAGACAGAAAAGAAGTGTGTGTAGGAAGGAATCCAGCGGCCCCTGTGCCAACCCAGCCTCTGTTACACTGTTCCTGTTTCCCAGTGAGAGCCAGAAGGTGTCTAGAAGGGGTACAGCCTAGGAGGATAGAGGCACTTGGCAAGGTCTCATCTGACATGCTGGTATCCTGCTGTCTACCCAGTCACCACACTGCTCTTTTACACCAATGGATAAAGGAGAAACTGGGCCCTGAGAGGGAGTTTTCAGCTGGTCAGTGGGCACAGGAGCCCAACTTACTCAAACTGGTGGTGTGAGCAGGCCTGCGTTCTCTGCCCTTTCCTCATTGCTCTCATTGGGACTGTAGTGCCCTGGACTCCTGGTGCCCTAAGAAAAGTAGCAGGTGACACTCAGGGTCCAGAGCAGGAGGCCCATCTTCACAAGTTATGGGCCTGTAGCTATCCACTCTTGTAACCCAAGAGTGAGTGTTGGGTAGGAAGGAAGTGTGATGTATCTATCTGCCTTTGTAGAGTCTTCTGTTTGGCCATCCCTGGCTCCAGACAGAGCAAGTATGCTCTTTGTGAGGATCGATAGTGAGGTGTGCTGAACTCAGTCCCTGTCTTGGGACTCCTTCCTGAAATTCCACTACATCTGTTCCTGTATGCAAATGTGTCACATAGTCCTGTGGCCTCCCCTCCTTGGGCTCATGGCAGTTCCATGGAGAGGAGTGAACACCAGTCTGATTCTCTGAGTGGCTTGGAGAGAATCTTCAACAGGCAGCTTCAGGCTTTCACTTTCCAAAGTCATATTTCTCTAAGGCTTCAGCAGAGAGATTCATCATATTTCAGCATGTATTGATGTTCTCGTGCCACACAGATTGGAGGCAAACCTACAAAGTCAGCTTCAGTTTGAAGTTCATATTCTCAAAGATTTCTTTCCCTCCTGAGCTTTCTGTCATGAATACTTCTTCAGTCATGCTGGCTCGGGTGGGGCAGCATGCCAATAGGAAGAAACTCACCCCTGCTGACATCAGTGGGCAATGGTCTCTGTTCCTACTCAGGACCAGCTACATACACTTACATGGACTTTCTATTGCCTTTGCTGGCCACATGTCTATAAACAAAAGTCCCCAAGAATCTCCAGGTAGCTGCTGCAGGTAGTTTTGAGACACCATGGCCAATGTGAAAGTAGACTAAGCTGAGAGAGTGCGACGCACCGGTGGGAAAAGAATTCCCAGGGCACAGGAAAGGGGTGTGAGTTTGGGCTTCTGTAATGACTGACAAGAATCATGGTGAAGGGAAGGGAAGTGCAAAGGCCACCTTCACTCTGGGCCTGCTGGGATGTTGTGAACAGTGTACGGTCAAGTGCTTCAGCCCTCCCCAGTATAGCAAGGGGCAGATAGACTGACTCCAAAGGAAAGATTCACTTCTGGACACAAAGAGAATGAAGAAGCTCCCAGTGCAGTAGATCATGCCCAGGACTTCCTTAGTTAGAAGTCAGCCTAGAAATCCCCTGTAATCCAGGTTCTGCAGAAACCCAGAAGCGGAGGCTCCCTCTCCCCAGCTCTCCTAAGGGCTCTGCTAGCCAGGCTATGGGCTCACTGCCCAGCTCCCTCTGGGCTTGCCTATGTGTGCTTACAGCTCTGTCCTTTCCAGGAGTGCCACTGGGGAGGCCTGGCATGAGATCATGCTGTCTTGTCTGGGCAACCGGACATGCGACCCATATGCCAACGCCAGTGAATGTGGGAGCGACTTTGCCTATTTTTATTTTGTCTCCTTCATCTTCCTCTGTTCCTTTCTGGTAAGTCTCTTTTTGCCCATGTCTGCCTGGCTTGGGCCGTCTTCTGTTGGGTCCCGATTTTGACCCAGTCCACATTTATGTCAGTCCCATGCTTAAAGCCTTTGCCCACTGTCTAAGGCAGTTCAGTGAAGGTGCCCCATGTGTCTGGGGTGATGAGTAGGTAACATGAAGATTCGGTGGGAAGGGTTGGTGGGCTGGCTCTTAGGCTCGGGAACTTTGGGAACCTTGGAGCAGGAGCAAGAAGTGACATGCTAGATATCTATAACTTGGTGCTGGCTTCTGTTTGGACAGCAAGGGACAGAGCTGCAGAGTAAGCAGGAAGGCTGTTGGGGGAGACAGTGGCTCAAAGGTTTCAAGAATTGAGAAGGACTGATCTACAGCATCAAGATAGAGCTGATAAAAGAAGAGAAAAGAAAACCACACTGGAATTTTCTAAGCAATAAGTGCAGGTCCCTCTGATGGACAGATGAAGCTCTGCAGGCATGGGTTAAGTGCAGGTCCCTCTGATGGACAGATGAAGCTCTGCAGGCATGGGTTGGAAAGGAATAGAAATACTGTACAGCTCCTGGGGCTGGAGATGTGAGTGAGCTATCCTTGTGTTGATGTGTTTGTGTACTGGACTGTCTACTGTGTCCATGATGCACAACCCAGCAACTGAAGTGTGTGGCATAAACTGCATTAGTCACTTGGGTGCGGGTTAGAAGTGCAAAGCCCTCGGGCTAGGTAAAGGGCCTGCCACTCAAGCAGGAAGAAGGGCCTGAGTGTGGTGGCACCTATGGGAAAGCTATGTAACCACGTGCTGAGCGAGCAGTCACAGGACTGAGTGGATCCCTGAAGCTCCTTGCCTAGTTAGTGTCGCGGAATCAGTGAGTTCCAGGTTCAGTGAGAGACCCTGGTTTGAAAAAATGAGGTGGGGCAGTAAAGAAGAAAGACATGATGTCAACCTCTAGCCTATATGTACACATGCACACACAGTGGCCAGTGGCCACACAGCAGAACAAGAGCAAGTATATACAATGTGCACAAGAAGAGGAGGGCGCACTGCCTCAAGACTTACCACATCTCTGGGAAAAGGATCCAGAAGTCTGATTCTTTTCCTTAAAAATCAAAGATTCCAGCCTGGTCTACAGAGTGAGTTCCAGGACAGCCAGGGCTACACAGAGAAACCCTGTCTCGAAAAACCAAAATAAATAAATAAAAGATTTATTTGTTTTTACTTATGCATGTGCATGTCTCACTGTGTGTGTAAGTGTGCTCCAAAATGCCAGAAGACGGCATTAATTCCCTAGAGCTAGAGCCACAGACAGCTGTGAGCCACCTACACGGACACTGTGAACCCAGTTCCAGCCCTCCGAAAGGGCTGCAGGTTCTTAATGCAGAGTCATTTCTCCGACTCCCTCCCATTCATGTATGTGTTTCTGTGGGTGTGTGCACGTGTATGTGTGGGTGCATATACATGTGGAAGCCAGAGGTTTATGTCAGGTGCCTTCCTCAATTGCTCCCTAGCTTATAGTTTTGAACCTAGAGCTCACCAGTTTGGTTAGGCCTCATGGTCCATGAGCTTCACTACTGTGAGAGTTACAAACGTGTGCCTCTGTGCCTGGCTTTTACATGGGTACTGGGAACCCAAACTCAGCTCTTCATGTTTCTGCAATGGGCACCTTGCCAACAGAAGTTTGATTCCCAGCATAGTTCCAACACTCAGGAGGTATAGGATTAGAAACTCAAAAGTCATCTTCTGTTGGATAGCAAATTTTAAGCCAGCTTAGACCTCAAACAAAACAATAGTAACCAAAATAGTATTGCTGACGTAAGATTGATAAGCCAGCCAAAGAAAGTTAAGGACCTAGAAATAGTCTAAACCACTATGGTCAATTGTGTTTTTTTATGTCTATTTATTGTTTCAGATTAATAAAATAGATTTATTAAGTGCACTGCCAGGACTGCGTCTGGGTCGTATGAAAGTGCTGTTTACATGTTTACAGCCAGTTCTCTTCTGACAAGGGTGCTTGTGGGGAAATACTTTTCTGTGCTTTACTCTTTGTAGGAGTAAAAGTTGGGATTTGTGGGACTGAGAAGACACTAGACACTAGAAATCCTAGCAGGTCTGCCCTTGTCACATAAAAGTGACCTCTCCCATCCAGCCAGCTCCTCCTGCAGACTGCAGGCCGAGCTTGACAGCAGGTAAAGAAGGCACGGTGGTGTGTGTCTCCTCTTCTTCTTGTCCTGCAGATGCTGAACCTCTTTGTTGCTGTGATCATGGACAATTTTGAGTACCTCACGCGGGACTCTTCCATCCTAGGGCCTCACCACCTAGACGAATTCATCCGAGTCTGGGCTGAATACGACCCAGCTGCGTGGTGAGTGCTCCAGAGCTCTATGCTCCTCAGGGTTGGTTGTCATCTTCTGTGGTTCTCAAGCCAGGGCCAGGGTGATCTTAGACAGTTCCATGTGCATGTCCCCCTCAGGTGTTGGTCTGAGGCCTAGGGACTTACCCAGTTCTGTGTGTGGTAGCACTTGTCCCCCATGCCTTGGTGCAGCTGTGGGGCAGAGACCCTCAATATGGTCCTCAAAAGAGTGTCTATGCCTGGGGGTCAAGGAACATTTCCAGGGCTCTGTGCACAGAAGTGTCCTGCCTTCTCCCAAGGCTTGTCTTGTGAAGGAACATGGAGGCCCAGATGGGGAGGGTAAAGAGACAGTGTGGGGACACACCTGTGTAATACTCAGAGGACTTTGAGAGCAAAGAATGTGTGTGTGTGTGGGGGGGGGGTTGTCGTTGCTGTTACGGCTGCGCTGTTTGAAATATTGAGGTCTGAACCCAGGGACATGTAAAGTAAAAGTATATTAGCAACGGAGCTATATCCCCACGTGCCATAACTTGAGTTTTACAATTTTTCCTTGATGGACTTAGTTTTTCCTCTCTGCCATTTCTTTTGGGGACAGGAGCCAGTGTGTATGTCTGTCGCCAGCCCTTATGGCATGTGGTGGGCACTGGGTGGAGTTTTATTTAAAGCTGAGGGATTGAGGAGGTAGAAGACTGCTGTGTAAGTGAAGGGAGATTTGCTGATAGCAAGGGTCTTCTGGATTGCTTTGGGTTCAAAAGTCAAAGTGGTTTGAAGCCATGTTCCATAGAGAGCACTGCACAGTGATGTCACAGTCCATAGAGAGCACTGCACGGTGATGTCATACAAATCCCCGATGCCAGAGACCACATACAGGAAGGCGGGCAAGCAAGACATCAGGGCTCTCCATCTGTGTGCTTGTTCATTCCTCTACCCACTTGGTCACTGAATTGATGCTTGGACCACTCATTTCATCTGCTCCTCCATCCCGTCATCTCCTCTCATCTACGTGTTCACTCATGTATTGTGTTAGTTACCTTTTTGGTTCTGTGATTATATCTCACAAAAGCAACTTTGGGGAAAAGGCTTGTTTTGGCTTATAATTTAAGAAGAAATATAGTCTAACATGGAGGGAAGGCACATGGCGGAGCGTGATACAGCGGGTCACAGTCATGAGCTGAGTGCTGGGCCTTTCCCAGCTTCCTTTGTATTCAGTCTGGCCCTTGGATGATGCCAACTACATTTAGCATGGGTCTTCCCATCTCAGTCCAACCTAGCCATGCCCTCACAGAGAGGATGCTCAGAGGTTTGCCTTCTGGGTGACTCTTGAGCTTGTTCTGCTGACAACCAGCATTAACCGCCACACCCACACATGCCCTTGCTCTCAGGTATTTTCCATTTAACAGCTCATTCACCCATGCATTTGTTCAACCACTCCAGCAGTAGCTGCAGAGGTCTCTTTCCTGTAAGGGGACATGCAGGAGAGGCAGTGGCTAAGAGCACTGGCTGCTGGAGAAGATACATGCCTTTTCTCTCGTTTACCACAATTGTTCAAGAACCAAGCTGTGAACGAACAGTTTTCCTTGAAGGAGTGAGTGTTCGCATCCTATGCCTTAGGGATGGACAAGAAACTGCAGCTGTATGCAGCTCCCCAGCTACCCCTGTCTGCCTCTCACCGTCTGTGGTTAGCATTTTGTTGTGAGAGTGAAGTCAGGCTCCCGTGGTTGGGCCAGGCACTTAGGTCTCACTGGAGAACAGAGGATGTGATCAGCTGATGGCTAGAGAGTCCTCCTCCCCAAGCTCCTGAGCTTCTGCTTCCTTCTCCTTCACCTGATGCTGGAGAGTGCTCAGTAAACTCTGGGGGGGGGGGGAGTAGTCGGGCGTGCTTTCTTCTGCTGGGCTAGATTCCCACTGCTCCTGTCCTCAGCCTCTCCTCTACTCCTAGGGACGGACAGACAGACTGCAGTACTATTCAGCTCCTTAGCTGCCTTGTCTGCCCCTCACAGTGTGTGTTCTGAGGTGCTGCCTGGAGTTGTAGCCTGGGAAGTTTCACAGTATTGCAACAGGGCCTGGGACGGGAGTCTTTTCTGTTGGGGCTGTTTGGACTGACATCTTCTCCGTGTGTATTTCCCAGTTTTACACAGTTCATAAGCAGCAGAAGCACTTGTTGTTGTTACTGTATATTGTACTTGACGAGTTTCGACTTCGTAGACACTTTTCATATCTGTTTATTTGTATGTTTCCCACTCTGCCCAAGACTCTTACTGAGTTGCTCAGGCTCAGGGCTATAGCACTGGCTCTGTGGTTAGGTATGTCACTGAGGTAGGTGCAGTGGGGGACTGGACTTTGTCATATAAAGGACAGGAGAGACTCCAGCTGCAAAATTACTCATTAGCACACCTAGGTTACCCTGGCTATGACCTAAACAGTCTTTGCTATTTCTGGAATATTTTCCCAAGATGCGAAAACCAGATGGTCTATAGGACTCACTTTGCACTGAAGCTGTGAAGGAGCAGCATCCCCTGGTCCTCATGAACTGCACACCCAGTTCCTACCATCAACTGGAACCAAGAAAGGGGTAACATGCACAGTGGTGCTTAGCAAGTGGAATTGGCCTGAGTACAGCCTTGTGACCATGCATAGTGAGAGTTCAGTCTGTCTTCTAATTCAAGAGTTGAGAGCTAGTGGCCCTGGATATCACTGGCAAGTTGAAGATATGGCCAAACATGAGCCTTGTGGCAGAGGTGACACCATGGCCAGATGACATCAAAATCAAGCAGCTTAAAGAACATGTGCACCTCAAAGTGCTTTGGGGCTGGTGCTGGTTCCCTGCAGTCCCCTCCAGGAGGTGGATAGCTTGACAGAGCCCTCAAACAGGTTGAAGCTGGGTCCTGCATTTAGACAGGGTCAGGTAGAGCACCCAAACAGGTTAAAGCTGGGTCCTGCATTTGAACAAGCTCTCTGCAAACCTAGCAGGTGGCTGTCTTAATTTTCCATGTGACCGTGTGATTTTCTCATAATTTGGGAAAAACTTTGAAGCCATAGTCAAACTTTGTAACATTTGTGTGTGTGTGCACACACACAGATGTGTGTGAGCATATGCATGTGTGTATATGTGGATGAACCTGTGTGTCCTCTGCATGTGCACATGCAATATATAATGAGCACACATAGGCACATGTGTATGTTTCGTGTATCCATGTGAGTTTATCTGTGTATATGTGCGTGTGTGACAGACTGTGTATATGTATACACATCTGTGTATATATGGTAAGTGTACATGCATATTGTGTGCATAGTGAGTCATTCCATGTGTGTCTGCACGTGTTAGGGTGTTTATGTATCATTTGTGCATTGTGTGAACTTATACATGCTATGGGATACTAGAAAGACATGGAGCTTCTGGGGGCTGTAGCTGCCTCCCCCCTCCCTTTTGTTGCTTCAGCACGAAGCATGGGGACTGAAAAATGACAGCCTCACTCACACATTCATCCATCTGTTGAGGAAATGCTTCCTGAGCATCTGCTATGGCCTGGCTCAGGCCCCAAAGGTGAAAGCATAAAGAGGGCTGTGAGATAGGATAGTTACGTGACCATAGCTCGGGGCCAGCACACTTTGGAGGGGGGAAGGATCTCCTGACCTAAGCTGTATGAAAGGAGGTGAGATGAACTGTGTGCCGGGCAACCCTGGCAGGCACAGAGGGAGAACTGGGAAGATCTATGAGGTGCCAGTAAAGGGTTAAAACTTGGAGAGACTGACACACCTTGAAAACGAGTTAAACAGGCAGCTTTGCTTTTTTCACTTGGTAGACAGTGGGAAAGCTTTTAGCTGTTTTGCAAAAATATTCCCAAGCAGGGTTAACATGCATCATGTCCACACCTTTCCACTGGTGTCACAGAATGCACTTGATAGGTAGTTGGCTCCTTGTAATTGTCCCTAGGATCCAACAAGATTAGCAAGTATGGTTTCTAGAAGTAAACTGGGCATGACTTAAAACTGATTAGCCACATAGGAGAAAGAAGGGTCCGTGGTGACCAAAGGGTATCATCCCTGTGAGGAGGGCTTCCTTGGGTAAGGCAGCAAGGGGAACATCAGCGTGTCCAGGGAGATGGGGACAATTGAGAGGCATTTAGGTGTGCACTTCTGAGTAGGGTTTCTGCATCCGAGAAATGGATCGGGTACACCATGGTAGTGAGAGCCGGGCTCAGAGAGAGACGTGGAGAAGGGCTCTGGCATTCAGGATCTGAGGGAAGGACAGACAGCAAGTCCAGTTGAGACTGGCCAATGGTGGGGCTCATGGGGGGGTGAGGGTGATTCTTCTTTATTATTCTGAGTGTTTCCTGCCTAGCTTCACATCCAGGGATTATCTTGGGGCTGACACTTCCTGGGAGCACTAGACTCCAGGTCCCACTAGGGAGCAGCCTGTGTGGCTGCACCCCTCACCTCCACCGCAGCTCATCCTCCATTGCAGACTGGGTGGGTGGGTGGGACGGGCTCCATCATACCTTGTTGCCATAACCTGTGACATTTCCTTTCCAGTTGCCGGATTCATTATAAGGATATGTACAGTTTGTTGCGTTGTATTGCGCCACCCGTTGGCTTAGGGAAGAACTGCCCTCGTAGGTTGGCCTACAAGGTTTGCAACTTCAGAGCCTCCATCTGACATACTCCCTGCCCGATCGCACACACCGCACACACTCCCCGCCTGACTTGGGAATGACAACACCTCACCTTCTCTTTCCTCTGTCCTGCCCTGCCCTGCATTCCAGCATCCTGGATGCTTTGGTTCCCTGTCTTATCTCCCCTAGCTGGAGGCAGGCAGCCTTCAAGACAGTGCCCAAGGTGTTTTCTGGCCTGGCTAGGCCAAGTCTGCCAGGATCAGTTGGTTGGGTGTGGGGGGTAGATTTCTGGGGGAGGGGGATGGCATGTGGGTGAGATAGGACCCGTTTTTACCAAGGAAACAGCCATCTTTCCCAGCATTCCTGCAGGCTCTTATGAATGGGCTGATGGTCCGACAGGCCAGAGGCTGAGAGCCCAGAGAAGTATGTACGTGGGTGCAAATAAACAAGGAGCAGTTGTCCCCGTGGATCTAAGAGGCTTTCTGGCCCCGGGGGAGGGAAGAAGAAAGGGGAGCCCTCCTGCGTCGCTTCTGGATTGATGTGCTCAGCTCAGGGAGAAAACCCCTGGCCTGGAACTGTGAGCGGAGGGCAGGGTTTAGGCACATCTGCCCTCTGGAGAAAGGCTGGACTCTGCTGTGTCTCTGAGACCCCCAAGCCCACAGGCAGGTGCTCTGGGGTAGAGGGAAGCCCCAGCCTCTTGACTTGGGAAGATGCTACACAAGCCCCCAAGATGCTGCCCTGAGTGCCCCAGCCCACAGGGGGCACATCCAACCTGTTGGTCCCAACCTGTGCTGTCAGAGGCACCAGTGACACCAGGCCACAGCTTACTCAGCTCCTCCCTTCCTGCAGTCTCCTTCCCATCCAGCCCTGACCTCAGCAGCAGCCCTGCCCTGGGCTGGCCTCGGGCGTCTCTGGGCTTGGAGCTGACTTGTCCTGTCCTTAAGTTCAGTCCTTTAAGAGCTCTGGAACTCCTTCTCTAGATTTCTAGTCTGTTGTAGACTTTTCTCCACTTTGGCCTCTGGCCTTATGTGGAAGCAAATCCAATCTGCCCATTGAGGCCGGTGATGCCGCTGCTGTGGTTCTCAGCAGTAACCCCATCTCCACACAGTCTGGCCAGTGCTTCCCGAGTGATGAACCAGCTCTTTCTGATTTGGCCTTGTCTGTGGTTCTAAAAGAGTAAAGTCAGAAATTTATAACCCAAAGCCGCCCCGATGCAGCCCTTCCTCACCCCTCCATGTTCATTAGCTCAGACATCACCCCTGCCCGCTGCCCTGCATTGGGCTGCCTATGAGGAGGTGAGGCTGGGGGTGGGGGCAAGCAAGGGTCAAGTCAAGCAGAGATACCTTCATTTTACTTGTTTTGATTTGGGGCATTTACCCGACACTTTGGTTAACTGAATCTGTTTTCTTGTCTGCTTCCTCCCCTGCCCGCTCCCTGCTCTACCCCTCCTGCCGTGTGCCTCTCCTGTGGATCACCCCACTATGCCTGGCCTCTGGAACGGGTTTCCAGTGGGCGCATCAGTTACAATGACATGTTTGAGATGCTGAAACACATGTCCCCACCTCTGGGGTTGGGGAAGAAATGCCCGGCTCGAGTTGCATACAAGGTAGACCTTGACCCTGCACTGATCCTGCATCCAACCCAGGAGCTGTCTGTGCTTGGCTGGGCCCACCTGGCCCTCATTCAGCCCACAGAGCACTCATGGCCTCTCACCTGCTTCCTTAGGATTGTCTGGCTGTCTGGCTGTACCTGGCTGCCTTACCGCTGCTCCCTTAGCACCCGAAACCCTTTGCTCCCATCCCAGACAGAGGCACATGTCTCTGCACTAACCCGATACCCTGTCTGGCTTCCCCACCACTGATATCCTTTAGGAGCTTGGGACAGTGGAGCCAGAGACACCCTGGCCCTGGCCCTTTTTCCTTCTCTTCCTGTGTCTTCCCAAGAGCGAGAAGACCAACAAAACAATGCTTTTGGACAGAGGGTGCTTTACTCTGGGTTCGGGACTACCTGGATGCCCTGCCCCTGTGCTCCTGTCATGGGTGGTCATCAAGTCTGCAAGGTCTGGCCTCCAGGGATGGCTGGGGCCTGTGGGCCTCTGCCGCTTTCCTCTGCTGTACCCTTCTACCCCAGCTAAGCTCAGCCTTGTAGGGATTTATGCCCAGTTGCAGACTTCAAGGGCTTCATAACCTTCCCAGTGGGAAGGAAGGGGGGCCTTGATGTGGAAAAGGAAAGGCTGTTCGGATGCCCTTGGCTGAGGGTCCCAGCTTCAGGAGTCACAGAGCACTGAGTCGTGAGGAAGGAAGTGAACATGGACACCTCCAGGCCTCCTTCCTGGCCCAGTCACAGCTTGTTCCACCTGAAGTGCCTTCAGCACTCACAGCCCCTACTGCTCCCCATTAAACAGTGCCAACTGTGTTTGCATCTGTTTGAGAGCTCCCTGCCGGCTCCTCCCTCTTTGGTCCACTGTACTCTGTCCATCTTCTGTCTCCGTACCCCATTCTAGGTTTTTGTCTGCCGCCTCATTCAGTGTAGTCTGTGGGAACCAAACAGCTCCCCCACCACTCACAGATGCCTCTGGGTTCTTCCTGCCTCTATCCGCCCCCAACTAGCATGTGTGTGGAAACTGCAGAGGCCCTGCATGCGTGCATGTCTCTATCCACAGGAGGGAGAGCTCTGTTCCTATGACACCCAGTCAGACAGAAAGGCAGGCAGGAAGGGTTGCACTGCCCTTTCTAGTCATGCCTAAGGATCCTGAGGTTCAGGGTACGACCAGACCAAGGGAGGCTTCAGGGTAGGTTGCAGATGGCTTGGGGCAAGATGGGAGGGCCCACAAGATGCTTCCAGTATCATTCGTGGAGCTTACTAGCCCTGGTCTTGCCACTCTGCTTCTCTGAGGTTCTGTCTTTGTCTGTCTCTGTGACTGGGGGCAAACCTGTGGGGACCCTTGCGAGGGTGACCCTTGGTGTCCTGGACAGATCTCCCCCTCTTAGAATAGTCCGCTTGCTCTTCTTCATTCCCATCCCGACCCCTTCCCTGGAAGAGGAACTCCTTGGCCTCTCACACTGCCATCGGTGCTGGTCTGCAGGGATGCCATGCTCTGGGAAGCAGGCTTTTCCTGGTGTGTAACACATGTGACATGTGAGGTCCTGGTCCTGTAATTGGACGTGCCCGGTGGGGCTTTGCCAGCATTCATAGGACAAGAGCCTACCTCCTATTTTCTGCACCCCTGTGCCCCCTCTATCACAATGAAGATACAGAACTTGGGGGCAAGATACTAGGGGCTTGGCTGTGTGGCCTTCCCCCAAAGAAGGGTGCTAGCCTCAGAGAGGAAGCCCTGTCTCTAGTTTTCTTCCTATATAGAGGACATTAGTGTTCCCGGGGTGCTTCATGGCCAACTGAGTGTTCTCAGGTGCACCTGAGACTTGTACCCTCCCTCAGATGTTCCGAGAGCCGCAGTCTCTCGAAGCTGCTGAGTCTACCCAGAGGGATGACTCAGACACATCCCTGTTTCAAGATGTTTTGTCTCTGAAAAACAAGAAAGAAGGGTAGCTGGCCACTCAGATGGGAGCAGCTTGCTCTGCTCTGGCCCTTAGAAGGTCTCTTCAGACTCTTCTTCGTGCATTTACGTCTGTCTTCAAGTGTGTCTTCCTGGCCCCCTGTTTGTGGTTAAGACCTGAGTTAAACAAGAACATCTCTCTTGAGGAGTGCCTCACTGGGACTGGACCTCAGAGAGGCCTCTTGGCTGCCACTCCTTACCCAATGATCCAGTTGCAGATAGAGTTCAGGTAAGCAAAACCGGAGGACAGGCTCTCCAACTATGTTCTAGGCTGTCCCAGGGAGCGACACTTTGCCTTAGATCCTTCTTCCTCAGCCAGGACCCTGGCATTCATAGTCAGTGGGCAGGACTCAGGCTCCTGGGCGTGGCTTCTGCTACAGCTTTTACTTGGATTTCTGCTCTTCTCTAGCCAGGAGAATCTCAGCTCAGATGAGAGTGGGGTCCGGGAGGAGAGAATGCTGGCAAAACTTCCACCCACCCAGCCTTCTGGACCAGGCACCTGCCGGGACCACTCTCGGGACGCCAAGCCAAGCTCCAGAGTCCAAACACTAATTCTAGGGTGGGAGTGACCGTAACATGCTTGGCCCTGATCTGCCCCTACTCATCCCCAGCGCCTGGTTCGCATGAACATGCCCATATCCAATGAGGACATGACGGTACACTTTACATCCACACTGATGGCCCTCATCCGGACAGCACTGGAGATCAAGCTTGCCCCAGGTGAGTCACATGGCCTTGGGAAAGGGAGGGCACTGGCCAGCCAATCCTTAGCAAGTTTCCTGACAGCCTTAGGTAACTAGCGGGACCTCCTGTTCCAAAGCAAAACAACACATACACACGCACTCGCACATGCACATGCATGCACATGCACAAAATAAAGTAATCTACCTAGACATGTAAGGATGAAGATAAAGGAGTGGGCTATGCCTGGGGGACAACTGTATAGACTTACCTGCTCCATTTGGCACTGACCGTTCCCATGACAACTGCATTAGCAGGGAACCTACATGAAGAAATCCAGCAATGATAGCCTGCCCCAATCATGTTATAGGCAACATGGACCATGTCCTCCTCCTTTCCCCTTCCCCTCTACCAGGGGGATTCTGTACCCCATCATTCTCCCTCATCTGTGCCATACAGCTTGGCTACTTCTGCTGTGAAGGGTGAAGGCTAGCCCCCTGTGCACCAGGTCCCATCTTTTCTTCTGTGGCCCTAAGGCTGGTACCCATTGTTTGATTGTTTGCTTCTTGCTCTGTTGTTTTCTCCGTTTGGGGTTATGTGTGCCAGTATGTGAGCACACTCTTAGATTCCTTTCTTTAAAAGGGCTATCTCTTACCCCCCATTATGTCCTTCCTTTTCTTCCTTCGTAAGAACTAGCTACTCGAGGGACAAGTCTCTATTGATTTCTCTCAGGCGGTTCTCAGGCTTTGACCTGTCTGTAGCCTTCCCGTCTGTAGCCTTCCTCAGAGTCTACTTTCTGAGTAATTTTTTTTTTGTCTTCTCTGAGTACAATATCTTAGGGGAATGTATGAGTCCTTTGAAGAATATAAACTACCAAACTCATTCAAGAATGGATAAGCTTAGGGGTAAGGAATGACTTTCTTGATAAATCCAGAATTCACGTAAGAATGCTAGGCATGGTGATGTGTGCTTGTAATTCCATGTTTCTTGGAGGTTCTGGCAAGCTTAATTTGTGAACTTTAAGATCCTGAGGATGATGCCCAAGGTTTTCCCCTGGCCTCCACACATGCACAAGCATGAGCTTACAGGTACTCATGCACTCTCATAGCCACATGCACCTCACACATATGCACACATGCGTAAAAAGTGAGATAACCTTAGTAACACTGTATCTCTCAGATAAACTGACAGCAAGCAACCTTCCAACAGAAAACCCCAGGCATAGCTGACTTCATTGACGAAGTCTATCTAACAGTTTAGTGAATACAGACCATTTAGACTCTTACAGGAAATAAAAAAAGAGGGAGTCTTTCTCAGCTTATTTTAAATGTACTTTATTCTGACATAAGAAGCAAAGATATGGCAGGAAATCCAACAAGCTTCCTTTGAGTGTGGACATGAAGTTCTTCAGTGTACTTTTAGTGAACTGACTCTAGACGTAAAAACCTTCAGTGCCACTTTAGCAAACTAAATCTCTCAGTTCATAAAGAGGATACTATATGTTGCCATCTGGGATTTATCCTAGTCATGGGAGGCTGGACCTGTGTTCTAAAGTTCAGTCAGTATAACTCACTGTACCAAACAATAAAAGGAACTGCTTGAAATCTCCACAGTCACATAGGGGACGAGCCTGTGACAAAACCCGGTGGTCATTCTTGCTAAGAATAGTACTCTGTGGAGCTGGAATTAAACGAGACATCCAAGAAATGTATGAGAAAGGGAATCTATGAAAAACTGCAGCTAATGTAATATTTAGCATGGAACTCTGTTAAAGTCAGGACTGAGGACAGCTCGAGTCGGCGCTCATTTTTCAGAGAGGTACTTGCGGCCCCAGCCATTCCAGTAAGATAAGGGCAAGAACAAGAGGGGGAAGGGGTGCAGAGAGAGAGGATGGTCAGAATGGCTTCAAACTTAAAGATTGCTTTCAATAAGAAAAATATAATAAAAAGAGCAAGAAATGAAAGTGCCCGAGGTCAGAGGTGTATCTGCAGAATTCCAGCCTGTTTTTAAAGTCACTGAAACCGACTCATATACAGTGGAAGCATACAGAAGCCTTTGTGTTCTAGTAACTAACAATAGAAAACAACTCTGTAATGTTTTTTTAAAAACGTTTCCTTGAAAATAAACACAATGCAGTGTTTTTGTATTATGGATAACTCTAGAAATCCATCTGTACACTTAATACTTATAGGAAGAATCACAGACCTAACTAACTAGGAGTAGCCCGAGGCTTGGGCATGGTCAGAATGTGTTGTGGGTGAGATGTGTCAGCCTTGTCCTTGTCCTAATCGAGACAAACCCCGACAGGTGAATCAGTTCTAAACGTCATGGGGAAATGTAGAGCTTGAACCATCCTGTTGAGAAGGCAAGGCAGTAAGCAGCCTCTTCCCGTGAAGCTGTGCTGGGCAGGGTGTGGCTGGGAGGAACGCACGCGCACACACAGGGCCAACCGATTTTCTGCAAACTTGAAAAGGGACTTGATATAGAAGAGACACTCAGTAGATCTCTAATGAGCAGTGGTTTGTAAAGTCGAACAGCCATTTATTTACAAAGGGAAGGGTTTTTGACTCCCAGTCAGTTTGGAATGTATACTAATTCTTTGCTGCTCTGACAAAATAGCTGACAGAAGCAACTTTAAAGAGGAGGGCCTTATTTTAGCTAACCGCTCTGGGGTAGTCCATCAAGTATGGTGGGCGGGGCTAGAGCATCCCCGAGCAGGAAGCAGTTGCCTGCTAATAAAAAAAGGCTGCTCCTTTTTTTGTGCAGCCTGCATTTATAAGCCTTCCCTTCTTGGTTAACCCTCTTTGAAGACACCTTCACAGACGTGCCTAGAGTTTGTCTACCAAGCGATTTTTAAATTCTGTTAAGCTTAAACATCACAGGGTACTGGCACAGCATACTGCAGACTGGGCAGCTGGCACAGGAAATACATCTCTCAGGGTTCTGGAACCTCTGGTGTCCACCCTTGAGGTGCTGGCACGGTAGGTTTTAGTCTGAGGTCTCCTCTTGCTCTGCGCTTTCACAGTGAGAGGGTGAGCAACACTTCTGCTCTCTTCACAGAAGGGCATTTTTAACATTGGGTCTTTTAATGATAACTATCTTCTAGGCTTTTCCACAGTCATTGATTCTTATGACTTCTACATAGCAATAATGGAGATGCCTTTCAGAACATAGCACATATTTTGACCTCCTGCAAAACTTAACTTGGAAGGGGTCATAAATTTAAAATGATAAAAACATCTAGAAGGAAAAAATGTTGATAACTGAGATTAGTGGAGATTTCTTTTTAGAAAAATGCATGAATCCAGATGTTAAGTATCAGGTTTTGGATCCTAGCAGGAGGCTCACAAATAGGATCTGGTGCTCCTTTCACCTGGCTTCCATGAGCAACTCTGCAATCACACACACAACATACATACAACATACATACATACATACATACATACATACATAAATGCATGAACCATATAAAAAACTGATAAATTAAACTTCATTGAAATGAAAATTTTCACTCTTCAAAAGATGTTTAAGGTACTGGGGTTATAGCTCCGTTGCAGAACAGAGGCCCTGGATTCTATCTTACACATGCACACACACACACAGACCCACAGACCCCCCCACACACACACTCATGCGCGCTCACGCGCCCTGGGTTCTGTTTTGCACACTCACACGAATACACATATATGCATAGTCGTGCCGCCTCCTACTGTGCAGGAAGGTCTCCAGCTAATCTGCAGGTCACTGTGTCTTCCTTTTAGCACCAACTGCATCCTAGCTTCCTTTACACGTGCCTCCCCACACATTGTCTCCAGCTCTGCCTGAGTGAGGGGCCTGCAAGGCTGCTTCTCACATGTCTCCCCTCTCCCTCCTGTCCTGGCCCAGCAGGGACAAAGCAGCACCAGTGTGATGCTGAGCTGAGAAAGGAGATCTCTTCTGTGTGGGCTAATCTGCCACAGAAGACTCTGGACTTACTGGTACCACCCCACAAACGTAAGTGGAGAGTGAAAGGTACCCTCTGCCCCCACCTTCCCTCAGGGCATATGGTAGCATAACCAGGGAGCATGTTGCTTTGGAGAGGTGGGCTCCCCTCATCCCTGTGTAGCCATGCTGGGTGGCACAGGAGCCATAAGAGGAGATCTGGAGCCCTCCTAGTTTAACAATATATCTCACAACACTTTAAAAAATGCGAGAGGGAAGCCTGGTATTGGTGCTCAATTCTGAGGGCCTCTTGTAGGGATGTCTCAGTCCAACGTAGGAGACAGGACTAGCCAGTGTTGCTCAGAGGACACTGTGTTCTGTAGATAGAGGAGACACAGCACTAGCACCTGTGCCTGAGCCCACACAAGGGGTGAGGGAAAGAAGCTGCCTCCTTACGGGGCTACTTTTTCTGTGGCTTCTTTGTGTTCCAAACCTCACCCTCCGGCTCTTTGCCTGCTCTCTTCAGCTGACGAGATGACGGTGGGGAAGGTCTATGCAGCTCTCATGATATTTGACTTCTACAAACAGAACAAAACCTCCAGAGATCAGACTCACCAAGCTCCTGGAGGCCTGTCCCAGGTACAGTTGTGGGAGACCTGTAGGTGCACAGAGTTTAATGGCCGAGCTGCCTGCTCTCCATTAGCTACTTGCTCAGGTGGTGCGGAGAGCCGGGTTTAGCCCTGGCAGTGTCGTCTTTTCTGTGGTTGTCTGGAGAGGGCGTGATAGATCCGAGAAGAACTCTAAGAGGGTGGGGAGAGATGCATACACAGGCACACACCAGAGAGGCACATGGTGTAGGCCAGAGTTGCTGTTGTCTTTGCTCATGGTTGCATGGGAGATGTGAGACACATCTTTCTGGGGCTGTTAACAGCCATGTCTTCGGTGACCACCATGTGGAGGTTCTGTTTTGTAGACACACAGAGCTTCTAGTGATGTTTACCTGGCCCCATGTCACAGCGTACTCTCTAGTCATCCTCCCAGTCTCGGGCCTTGGAAGTCCAGGTGGCAGCCACTGTAACCTAAAGATGAGATGACTGACACCCATTTGTATCTGACTGACACCCACTCCTGTAGGTAGAAAAGCCGAGGCTCTGGGTTAAGTGACTGTTTTCCTGAAGTCCTTTATGGGGGAAGGCTGAGGCCATACTAGAAGAGCCCTGAGCCTGCCTAGTTCTGTTTGCATGCTCCTCTCAGAGAACAAGGCAAGATCCGAGAAAGCAAAAGGTTCTATGCTGCACAA
>JADRCH010000181.1:1454496-1505884 GCA_019843965.1 Rhynchomys soricoides | reverse complement strand
GGGGCATGTGGGTGGGGTGTGCTAGTGGGATGTGCTGGTGGAACAGGAGTACCATGAGAGTGCTGTTGGGTAGAGCTCAAGGCCAGTGTGAGGCGGGATATCTGTCCCCACACACTACCTAGAGCCTGGCCTCTAGCTCACATGCTGACATACCTGAGGGGCTCATCCACATCAAGAACAGTCCTCTGAGGATAAGAGGTCTCAGGTCCCACCCTACTCCCAGGGATGAGCTCTGGAACAACTTAATGTCTCCCTCCCCCCTTGGGTACACACAGACACTTGGGAGCTGATAAAAATGGCTGCTGCTAAGGTTTTATCTGCTGGTTTCCATGGTGGACTTTGAGATTAGCTTCATAGCATTAGGTAGATATCACTGAGCTTGGGTAGATAGCTGTGCTACTCCTGAGGTGACAGCCACTGTGCACCTGTCTGTGGTGGTTTGACTATGCTCGGTCCATAGGGAGTGGTACTGTTAGAAGGTCTGACCTTGTTGGAGGAAGTGTGTCACTGTGGGGGTGGGCTTTGAAGCTCTGTACAATGTGGAAGAGTAATTTTCTCCTGGCTGCAGTCAGATCAACATGCAGAACTCTCAGATCCTCCAGTGCCTTGTCTGCCTGGACCCTGCCATGCTCCTGCCTTGGTGATAATGGACTGAACCTCTGAACCTGTAAGCCAGCCCCAATCAAATGTTGTCCTGTTTAAGAGTCGCCTTGGTCATGGTGCCTCTTCACAGCAGTGGAACCTAATTAAGACAGAAGTTGGGGTATTATTGTGATAGGCTTGACCATGCCTTTTTTTGGGGGGGGGGGGGGATGTGGATCTTGGGACTTTGGAAAGCTATGGGATACTTTAAGTGAGGCCTAATGGACCATCCTAGTAGGAATATGGAAGATGGTAGCACTGAGGGTGATTTGAACTGTGGAGGCCTGCTAGCACAAGAGCTTTCAGAGGAGAAGAATTTTAGTGTGTGGCATAGAGACTGTTCTTGTGATGTTTTGGTGAAGAACGTGGCAGCTTTTTGTCCTTATCTGAAGAGTCTGCCTGAGGCTAAGGTAAAGAGATTTTGATTTAATTGCATTGACAAAGGGAGTCTCAGAAAAGTCCAGCAAAGACTTTGCCCTCTGGTTTACTCTCATGGAGAGCATTCTGATCAAGCACAGCAAGCTCAGAAAGGAAAAGCACAAAATGTATGTCTCAAGTAATAACAGGGCACGAGGAAGTGCAATGGCGCTCAATCAAGGAGGTAAACAGATTAAGCGACTATGACTTTGGGGCAAGATCCCACCCAGCTAAGCTTATTGTCTATCCATTTGCCATTGAATAAGGAATGGTTATATCATGTTAGGCATTATTATTACTTAGTTATTGATTTCATTTGGACTTTTAATCTTAAATGAACCACAATCCAGCAATTCAGGGCACACCTGTGATACAGATCTTGTGGATAGAAGATACAGGTTTTTGATATAGATCTTGAGGAATTGTGGCCCTGAAAAGCTTAGGCCCAGGTGTGGTGGTAAACACCATTAATCCCAGGAGACAGAGGCAAGCAGATCTCTTTGACTTCAAGGCCAGCCTGGTACAGAGCAAGTTCCGAGGTCCTGTTCCAGGCATGGTGATACAGATCTTTAATCCTAGAATGCAGGAGACAGAGACATGCAAATCTCTGAGTTCAAGATCAGTCTGCAGAGCAAGTTCCAGGACAGCCACGCTTAGGCAAGGAAAGATGTAATAGAACAAGGGGCCATGCCCCAGCCCCAGCCCCAGCAGAACTCGGCAGCCTCAGCCATGTGGCTCTGGCTTAGAGTCAAGAGTAGAAGTGCTTACTGGAACAATTGATGCTAGTTAGCTAGAGTTAAGCAATTAGCTGTAATTAAGAAGATACCAGCATCACCGAGGTGAAATCTTCTGGGATGTGTTTTCTGAGAGCACAAAGAAGCCTTGTTCCAGAGGTAGCCAAGGTTGTACCTCATGCTGCAGCTGGACTTGATAATGTGTAAGAGTCGCCCAGGTGGTACTGGTTTTGAAGGTATGAAGGGGTCATGGAGAGCAGCTGAGGCTTGGCACTGTGTGAGGCCAGGAGAGGTCATTGGTGAAGGTGCAGCCTCAGTGGCAGTTGACAGCCCAGGACTGAAGGGGTTGTGCAAAGGAATGAGGCTTGGCACCATGAAGAGAGCCAAGAGGCTATTGGTGAGGCCTAGTTGTAGTGGAAGACCCCAGCATACTGGAGATGCCAGTACCATGGAATGACCACCAAGAACAGCAGCAGCAGTGGGTGGAGTCAACTAGAGCCTAGAGTGCTACAGAGGGAGGAGCTTAAGGTGTGAGTGACACAAGCCCTTCAGAGGAGCCCAGAAGATCATATTTGGATCCCAGACATTGGAACAAAAAGCTGTAATGCTGAAATTGCCTTGGATACCCCAAGATGTTAGAGATGCCAGATCCATGGGATATCTGCCAAGGAAAGCTGCTAACAGGGTATGGAACCAGCCCAAGAGAACGAAGTTTGTTGCTGCTGAATGCCAGATCTGCCAACCGCAATCAACAGGATGAAGGGAGTCAGAGGTCTGAGGAGAGCTTTGACATGGGAGATGGAGACTCAGAGTCTGGGGTTGGTCCAGCTGGTTTTGGTCTTGCCTAGTCCAGTACTTCGCCACTATGCTTTTGATTTAGTAAAGGATTACAGTTAAGAGATTGCAAAGTCAGAAGAGACTTTGAACTTTGGACTCTTAACATTGTTGAGACTGCTATAGACTACGGGGACTTTGGAAGTTGGACTAAATGTATTTTGCATTATGCTATGGCTAGGTATGGCCTCCATAGACTCCTGTGTTTGAACAAGTCTGTGGGGGCCAGGCAGTGGAGTTTGGTGACTTGAAGATGCTTAAGGTGTGACCTTGTTGGAGGAAGTGTGTCACTGTGAGGATAGGCTTTGCAGCTTTGCACAGTATGGAAGAGTTAGTTTCTCCTGGCTGCAGTCAGATCAAAATGCAGGACTCTTGGCTCCTCCTGCACCATGCCTGCCTAAACCTTGCCATGCTCCCGCCTTGATGATGATGGACTGAACCTTTGAACCACGACAGTTAGTCGTGGCTGGCTTTATAAGAGTTGTCTTGGTCATGGTGTCTTTTCATAGCAATGGAAACCCTAGCTAATACACTGTCTCTTCTAGGTTCTTTGGTCACTGGCTTCTAATGCCTGTGGACTGTTGAGTGGTTTCTTGAGCTGGAGAGATGGCTCAGGGGTTAAGAGCATTGGATGCTCTTCCAGAGGTCCTGAGTTCAATTTCCAACAACCACAAGGTGGCTCATTACCATCTGTAATGGAATCTGACGCCCTCTTCTGGCCTGTAGATAGAGCACTCATATAAAATAAATAAATCTTTTAAAAAATAAAAATAAATTGTTTCTTCCTTGTGCTCCCAAATGCCTATTCGCAGACAATTATAATTCTGATCTTCCTGGTTCTGCTGAGCCATTTTACTCCTAGTTTCCCATTTTGGCTTTGATTTTTGAGGCTATTGTATTTCATAAGACAAGTGGACCAGGCCCTTTGGTTTTGCCTTACTTTTGGACAGTGTTTCTTGAAATCAATTTCAAAGAGTTAGAAATCAAGGATCACATTTCTCTCCCAAGGCTTGGGCAGGCAGAGCTAGTTACACACTTGAAGGCAGGCTCGTTCCTACATAGCTGGCTTCCAGGATTACTGATCTTTCCTCATCTGTTGGCTCTGAGGGACTCAACCATCTCAAGTTGTCTCTGAAAATGGCAAGAGACCATCATGCAGAGCTTGTCTGGACCCGTTTCTATTTTACAGAGAGTACCCATATCAGCCTTGTGTAGCCAAGCCCAAGTTCATGTTGTGGGCAGCAGACAATGCAGAGGGGAATCCTGACTACAAGTGTGCTAGAGGTGGCTTGAAGCTGTGGAAGTGCATTCTAAGAGCTGCCACAAAGAGCCCTGCAGGCAGCCTCAGTTATGTGCTTTCCCGTGGACAAGTTAGTTATACTCGCTCTTTTGCATTTAAAATTAAGCATGCTCTGAGCACGTATATGCAACTGTGTGAGAGGGAATGTGTGTACTCTGTGAGATGTGTACAGATGTGTATCTTAGAGGGGCACATGTGACTGTATTCTATGAAATGTGAGGTGTCTTTGATTTGATTTGATCCAGGCTTCCAGGAGAAAAATAAGACCCAGGTACTTTGATACGTGCAACCTTTGTATAGGGCTGTTGAAGCTTTCACTGAAGGCCAGTGTCTTAGTTAGGGATTTACTGCTGTGAAGAGATGCCATGACCAGAGCAACGCTTATGAAGGAAAACATTTGATTGGGGCTGGCTTACAGGTTCAGAGGTTTAGTCCGTTAATGTCATGGTGGGAAGCATGGCAGTGTGCAGGCAGACATGGTGCTGGAGAAGGAGCTGAGTGTTCTACATCTGGATTGGCAGGCAGCAGAAGGGGAGAGAGTGATACCGGGTCTGGCTTGAGCTTCTGAAACCTCAAAGCCCACCCCTGTGACACAATTCAACAAGGCCATACCTATCTAGCCAGGTCACACCTTATATAAAGCCACACTCTATGAGGCTATGGGAGCCATTTTCATTCAAACCACACATTCCACTCCCTGGCTCCATAGGCTTATGGCCGAGTCATAACATAAAATACGTGCAGTCCAGCTTCAGAAGTCCCCGTAGTCTATCACAGCCTCAGCAATGTTTAAAAGTTCAAAGTCTCTTAACTGTAACCCTTGTAAAATAAAAATAAAAAGTAGATCATGTACTTCCAACATACAATGGCACATCATATACATTACTATTCCCAAAGTGAGGAAAGAGAGCACAGTGAGGAAATATTGGACCAAAGAAAGAAAAAACAAAAAAAACCCAGAAAACTGGGCCAACTCCAGATTCTGGATTTCTATGTCTGATGTCAAAATGCACTTCGAATTGCCAGCTCCTCTTAGCCTTGTTGACTGTGACACACTTCTTTCTCTCTTGGGCTGGTTCCTCTCTCTGTTCAGCTTTCCTCGACAGGTGCCCCACAGCTCTGACATCTCCAACATCTTGGGGTCTCTAACACAATCCACACTTCACCCTCACAGCTTCACACAATGGCCTCTAGGCCTCCATGCAGGGATGCCCTCGACATATGCCTGGCCTCAGTGGCTCTCCTTAGTTGCAGAAGGAGATTCCACACCTGTTTCTTTTACCCTTACCTCTAAAGCCAGAACCACGTGGCTGAAGCTACCAAGTTCTGCTACTTGCTGAGACTGGAACATGGTCTCCTCGTTCAAATGCATTTTCACCAGCTTTCTGTTTTCAGTGGTTTCCTTCTTCTGCCTAAGCTTGGTTGTCCTGAAACTCTGTAGATCAGGCTAGCTTAAAGCTCATTGATCCACCTGCCTCTGCCTTCCAACTGCTGGGATTAAAGGTATGTGCCCACACTGTCCCTAAACTTTTCTTTAATTCCTGGGCCTGGCTTGAGCTTCTAAAACACCAAAGCCCACCCCAGTGACACACTTCCTCCAACAAGGCTGCACCTCCAATAATATCACTCCACACAGTCAGAGAACACCCTATCCCACTGTTCCAGCAATGCAGGGTCTGAGCTATGCTGTGACCTCAAGGCTGGCAGTGTGCCAGGGTTTAGCCTGCCTCCCCCCACCCCACCCCCCACCCCTCATCTAGAGCCTATTCCTGGGGTTGCCTCAAGAGTCATTGAGGTGAAAATGGCCTGCAATATACCCAGAAGACAATGGGTGATTCTTGTTCAAAATGCCCAGCAAGGACAGGGATGGCTTACTGTGTGATCACACTCTGTGTTCGGAAGTCAGGCCCGATGCTGAGTGTGCTAAGCTGACTGATCAAGTGTCACCCAACCTGTATGATGCACATGTAGTCCTTGCAGAGGGACTGCCTGTGAAGAGTCAGTGCTATGTGGGCAACTTACCCTGAATATGACTGCTTCCGGGCGCCATGAAGAGCAGACAGAGTGTAAGGGGCAGGCGGTGAAGCATTTATGGGCTGACAATTAGGAAGCAGATAGAGGGGTGGAGAGCCAGGTGTAAGGAAGCTATCAGTAAGACACTCCTGAGGACAGCAGCCCAGGAAGGGCCCCGGGGTTTCTTTAGCTGTTGTCTGTTTACATTCAGCACATGGTTACTGGGTAGCCTTGTTCCTTCCCACCATGGTCTGTGGCTGATGCTTGATGCCCATATCACAGAAGAACCACTGTAGTTGAAGAACTTGCTCATTGTCCCCAGACCAGGGAGTGATGGGTCTGATTTTCCTCAGAATAAGCGTTTCAAATCCAAGTACTGTTTAGCTTAGAACCCTATTGAGCCCTTGCTGTGTAATATATCTTGGTTTGGGGGCCTGTGCTGGGATGGGTGGGAGGTCAGGGAGGAATGGGACTGACCCTTACTTGCCAAGACTATGGCTGGTGGAGATTCCCAGCTTGTGTTCTGCACAGGTCTCTAACCCTGCAGAACATTTCTTTTTTCCCAGACAAACCCAGGAAAGTGGCATCAAGGAGTCGCTGTCCTGGGGCACGCAGAGGACCCAGGATGCACTTTATGAGGCCAGAGCACCTCTAGAACGTGGCCATTCTGCAGAGATCCCTGTGGGGCAGCCAGGAACACTGGTGAGCCCTTCCTGGGGGCTGGGGGGGGTTGTAGGAGAGAGGACAGGGAGTGTGAGACATATCAGGAATACGGAAGCTGGGGATGAGGGTGTGTGAGATGGAGGTGGGTGGAGCCAGATGGCTCTGTGATGTGCTACTTAGCAGCCTGTTGTCTTCCAGGCTGTGGATGTCCAGATGCAGAACATGACATTGAGAGGACCGGATGGGGAGCTCCAGCCTGGGCTGGAGAGCCAAGGCCGAGCAGCCTCTATGCCACGCCTGGCAGCAGAAACACAGGTGTGTTGTCTTGGAACTGTCCAGGCTGTGGAGAGGATGGGGTGTCAGCGGAGGAGAGGGCTTGATGGTGTACATGGAGAAGAGACTGGGTGGCACCCGATAGCCTTCCTGAAGTCACCTGCCTGTGTAACTTTGGACAGCTCTTGTCCAAAGACCTCACCAGGATAGTCCTAAGGCCAGAGGCAAAGAGACATTAACCGCTGAATTCTGGATCTACAGTGTTGGCACCCTCCCTCTGGCTCTGACCCCCCCCATTTCTAGTGTCCCCCAGCCCTTGCCTCCCAGACTCTCCTAGCTTCCCTGGCCCTCAGACCCCTCCACTCTGCTGCCTCCAGCTCTACTGACCCATCTTCTCCTCTCCACCCATTCGACTCTAGAACAAGAACAGATACTACAATTCAGAAAGTAATGCCCGTGCCTCAGTTTACCCTTGCCGTTTGGGGCTCTGGGATGGTCCCTTATTCTTTTCTTGACCTCTTGACCTCTTGTGAGGTTTTTCTCTTTGAGTACATTTAACTAGGGGCGGGACACCCAACTTAGAGTTGACAAGCCCCTTTCCCAAGGTCACTTTTGAAGCCAAGAAGTGGCCACCGGCTGATCTGAGTCCTTCGGCCTGCCCAGGCCTACATTCTCCTGGCTGTGTCCTCCCTGTGGTTATGGATATGCCGTGTGCTCTTTATTTTACCCTTCCTGCCCCCACCAGCCATGTCTTCCCTTTACAGTGTCCCTACAGCTGTAGCCTACAGTGTGTTCCACCCCCCTCTGCCCTCATTTCCCCTTGCTGTGGGCCCACCCCATGGTGTCACGTGCTGAGGTGCTTCCTTCTGGTCTTTAACCTGCAGATGGCTGCGGCTAAACTCCACAGCGGTTTCTTTCCATAGGTCCTGATTTTGTATGTCATGGTTGGGGTGGGGATGAGTCAATCCTCCAGATGGACCAAAAGAAATCTCCCTCTAGCTAGGTGTGAGTCCCAGTAGGATTCCTCAGTCAAGCCAGCAACCCCTCTCCTGGCAGGACCACATGACACAACCCAGCTTCCAGTCTGCCGGGAGGGATGCCCCACCCACAGACTTCTGTGCCACAAGTGGCTCCTGGCTTGATTGGGGCTTGCTCAGGTTCACTGTCTCTGCCAGTTAAAGAAGTAGAAGGTAGAAAGAACCGCAAGCACACAGTAGCAGTGGAGAAGTCTCCAGCACCACAGATAGGGAAGACTGGATCAATCAGCACCTGATGCAAATCAGGGGTGAGGGTGGGGGTGAGCTTGGGATGCAGAAAATCCAGTCTCTTCCTGACAGCGGACGTTGTTTTAAGTCTATGAAGACTCTCTAATTCGGGGTTAACTAGTCTGAAGATAGCTGATTGGCTTGCAACTGTCCTGTAACACATCCTGATCCCGCTGGTTGAGCCAGTCCATCAGCAGGGGGCTTGCTGCTGGTGGGAGAAAGAAAGCCCACAAGGCCTTTGTTTTAAGCTGCCCAGGCTTTTGTCTCAGGTCTAAGCACAAAGCTGGCCGTCTTGGGAAGTTACTACCTTTAGTATTACTGAGCCATGGCTCCTCCCTATCTGTGTAACTCCTACTCTGTCCTCCCCTGCCACCTCTGGCCATGCGCCTGCTCATCCTGTGCCCTTTGACGCAGCCGGCCCCTAATACCAGTCCCATGAAGCGCTCCATCTCCACACTGGCTCCACGCCCGCATGGGACTCAGCTTTGCAACACAGTCCTGGACCGGCCTCCTCCTAGCCAGGCATCACATCACCACCACCACCGCTGCCACCGGCGCAGAGACAAGAAGCAAAGGTCCCTGGAAAAGGGGCCCAGCCTATCTGTTGACACAGAAGGTGGTGCGTATACAGGGTCCCAGGAGCCTCATGAATGCTTATGGCCTAACTGGGGTAGGGTCCAGCAGTCCTCAGGGCCATCTTCCTTGGTGTTCCATATGGTCCCAGAATCTGCCCACAGCAGGAGGGGGTATGAGTACCATCTCTGGGGACCGGGCAGGGCTACAGGCTTCCTCGGGCTCCCCAGGCAGGGCTACAGGCTTCCTCGGGCTCCCCAGGCAGGGCTACAGGCTTCCTCGGGCTCCCCAGGCAGGGCTACAGGCTTCCTCGGGCACTGAGTCTGTAGGTCTAGAGCCAGAGGTTTCTGCCCTGCTCAGGACTCAGCTGAACTAACCTCTCTACTTCTTGGCCAGCACCAAGCACTGCTGCAGGATCTGGCCTGCCTCATGGAGAAGGGTCCACGGGCTGCCGGCGGGAGCGTAAGCAGGAACGAGGCCGGTCCCAGGAGCGGAGGCAGCCCTCATCCTCTTCTTCAGAGAAGCAGCGCTTCTATTCCTGTGACCGCTTTGGGGGCCGGGAGCCCCCACAACCTAAGCCCTCCCTCAGTAGCCACCCCACATCACCAACATCAGCACTAGAGCCAGGACCCCACCCACAGGTAATCAAACAGGGGAGTATGGTTCAAATGTTCCAATTCTGCTTGCCCCCAGATCTTTGAGCGCCCTCTGTGCCCCGCCCCCCATGTCTGCCTTTCTAGCCACTGAGCCCCTCAGTCAGTTGGTCAGTTGTCCCAAATCAGCAGCACACCCTTCCCACTCTTCTTTATTTTCCTCTCAGACTGGAATTCTAGCACTTGATGAGTACGTTCCTGCTTCCTCTCCAGTTGCCTCTCGACCTCCCCATCATAAGGATGCCTATATTGTCTGTGTACTGTGTTGTTTAATGTGATTTTCATTTTTATTTGCTGTTCCCTTTTTCATGTAGGGCAGTGGTTCCGTTAATGGGAGCCCCTTGATGTCAACATCTGGTGCTAGCACCCCGGGCCGAGGTGGGCGGAGGCAACTCCCCCAGACTCCCCTGACCCCACGCCCCAGCATCACCTACAAGACCGCCAATTCCTCGCCTGTCCACTTTGCTGAGGGTCAGAGTGGCCTCCCAGCCTTCTCCCCTGGCCGCCTCAGCCGAGGCCTTTCTGAACACAATGCCCTGCTCCAGAAAGAACCCCCGAGCCAGCCTCTAGCTCCTGGCTCCCGCATTGGCTCTGACCCTTACCTAGGGCGTCTGGACAGTGAGGCCTCCGCCCACACCCTGCCTGAGGATACACTCACTTTTGAAGAGGCAGTGGCCACCAACTCTGGCCGCTCCTCCAGGACTTCCTATGTGTCCTCCCTCACTTCCCAATCCCACCCTCTCCGCCGTGTACCCAATGGCTACCACTGCACTTTGGGACTCAGCACCGGCGTCCGGGCACGGCACAGCTACCACCACCCAGACCAGGACCACTGGTGCTAGCTGCACCACGATCACCCATGCACCAGCTCCATGGGTGCGGGTTCCAGTTGATGAGTTTTATCATCCGCTCTGGGCTGTGGGGTCACAGCCCTGGGAGGAGGGCCCTCACATCGCGGCCTCTGTGGTGGAGGCTCCTGCTTCTCTCCCTCCCTCCCTTTTACACTGGATAGACTAATAAAGCCCTTTCTTAGAGGGATATGGTTCTCTCTATCCTCCTGTGTACTGCCTTCCTGGGTTCCATGCCAGATGTTGGATCCTAAGCAGGAGGTAGCTGAGTTGAAAATGACCCAGCAAATCCAAATCCTATGTCATGGCCTCCAGCATCCAGGGTGGGTCCTTGGGACTTCGTTAGGAGGTCTGAGCCTCACGGAGAGTATGCAAGCCCAAATGTGTGGCATGGGGGATAGGGTACCCCTGAAAGCGAGGAGAGGAGCCCAACTGTGGCCTGGCAGCACTTGCCAGCATCAGTAATCTCACATCTATTGTGGTCTTGGAACCAAATAGCACATATATGTAGAAATGCGCTCGAGGGCCTGCCTTTCACCTATACTGTCACCATAATAGGGACCAAATCTGGAGGGTGTCCTTGCTGTTGATTCTGGTTTTCAGTCACAACACTTTCACTGTTTGTCATTTCTATATAGTTGATCTAGAAAATCAGAAATCAAAACAGGGAAGGAAATATTCATGTAACTTTTAAAAAAGAGTCACCATGCAGGAAGGCCTCCATTTTGCATTGTTTCTGTGACTTGTATGCGATGTTCCTGTATGTATTCTACCCTGCCCGGGATGTCCCCAGTGACCCTGGCCCCTCTGCTCAACCAAGTGCCTGATCTCTGGCTCTGAGCATCGTGGATGAGGTTCGGCCTCAGGAAGCATCAGGTGGATTGGGTCGGAGCTGCTCAGAGCAGCACTGGGGCTGTGTCTTAGGGACACTGACAGTGCCCAGCAGCATGTCAGAGAAGCAGCTGTAGTGCCCATGTTCCTCCCTGAGTGATGGGTTCTGAAGACGCCAGAGCAGCACAGTATGTGCTTGCATGAGGCACTTTCAGCCTTTTAAAATCTGATTCTCAGGGATGGGATGCCTGCCAACTAGGGTATGATCTCTGTTGTGTTTTTTAAAAACAACAACAACAAACAAACAAACAAACAAATCCCTAGTATTCACTGAATGCTGAAGAGCGCAAAACTCCAGCAAAGAAGGGGCTGGGGTTAGAGGAAGAAGCCCACACTGGCAGCATAACAAGAAACTGGCAGGGAGGAAATGGTCTTGGAACAGGCTAGGTGCCTAGAGCCGAGTCAGGTCTCTGGCCCAGCATGGGGGAGGCAGCAGTCAAATAAATCCTCATGGCTACTTTGTGAAGGAAAAACCCACGCTCAGGAAGGTGCTCAGTGTGCACAGGTGACTGGGAGCCAGGAGAGAAAGGTTGCACATAGACAGGCAGGCACTCCTTGGTGTGTTCTCTGTGTTTTGAAAGTTCTGATGACTTTTTGGTGGATTGTTGGTTTCTACCCCATGTTTCTCACAGAAGCTGTGTGTGTGTGTGTGTGTGTGTGTGTGTGTGACTGTGTATGTGATTGCATGCATCTGTTAGCGTGCGTGAGTGTGTGTGAGCATGCACTTGTCATAGGAGATGCAGGTGTTTGTGTGTGTGTGTGTGTGTGTGTGTGTGTGTGTGTGTGTGTAGGTGTGCTCATCAAGTGGCTATTGTCAACCATAGGGCTATGCAACAAAAGACACATTACTAGAAACAAAACACAAGACCACCACTTGGTCTAGGGTTTCAGCATGATTGTGACCAAACCTTTTATAGACTTTCCTTATACGAAGGCACAGTACCCTGAAACTTGAAAGATAACAGAGTATTTTATTCCAGTAAAATTAAACAGGACCCCTGGACTGCGCATGTGACCGCATCCATGCTGCAGCAGAGAAGGATGTGTGTTTTGATACTGATGTTCTGTCTCTGTTCCAGCCCCAGCCCCTTTTCTCTTGAGTGTTGAATGTATACATTCTGTGTGGAACTACGCTGCTCCAGACAGTCCTGGGTTGGGAGTCATCTTTATTCCACATTAACATAGCTGGCTTTTCTTCCGAGCATTGGTATACATGAAAATGACAAGAAGCAGGGAAAAGAGACATGATGTCTTGCTTCCTGACTTTGGGTTTGTTTCTGTACTGTCTCTTCTCAAGATGTTGTCTGTCCCCCTGAAACTTCATAGTGAGTTGCCAAATTTGAAATGCAACAACCCAGCTGTCTGCATCTGGAACCTGTCAGCAGTGGCTGCAGTTTGAACAAGTTATGTGTGCATGTAAAATATACACATATATACATTATACAAGTATGTGCATGAAATGTATATCTTCGTACTTTTTGATACAATGTATTCATTTGTTAATTTTTAATTATATTTGATATAAATTGAAGGTTTGTCGCAAATATTTATATTTAACAGTGTTGAGAGAGAGAGAGAGAGCGAGAGAGAGAGAGATCACAATCATGCAACAAATGGGATCTACTTTTAAAAAAGTCCTTTGACTAGTTTGCTGCCTGAATAATATTTACAAACCAAACTTTGGATTCTGCTCTTGTTTCTACAATGACTTTTTGTATAAAGCAAAGTCCTTGGATTAAATAAAAACAACCAAAAATATTAAAATCAAAACCCAGGATGCAGCTGGGTGATACCTAAGGACGGTGTGTCTCAGTGCGTCGGTGGAGAGGGTACACTGCCAGGAGGGTTCAAGAAAATCGAGAACATCAACAGTGTGCTTTTGAGCACTGGATTCAATGTGGGAGCAAGATGTGGTTTGACAATAACAGTGAGCTTTGCTTGGAACCCCATGAGAGTTGTCCAGATTAGGCAGAGCAATAATACCCAGAATCCTTTGTTGCTGGAGAGGTGCTGGTGCCCTGTAGTTCCCAGAAGACACTACAGGGGGAGCTAGGTAGGGAGGAAAGGGTGTAGTTACCCAGAGTCTCCCAGTGTCCAGTGTGGATGAGTGCATTGAGTTTCTGCAGCAGTTGAGGCCACTGGGAGAGTCACTTCTGAGCTGCTGGCTCTAACAGGCTGCTCTGACACTGTTGTTGACTTCCTTAAAAGTCAAGAGCCTAAAAAGGCATCAGTCCCAAGCCTAGTCCCTCCAGCTCAAAGACTGTACTTCCTAGATGCTGTGCCCAGCATCTGTTCTATGCCCAGCCCTTGGGTGTCATGTGCCCACTGGTGTATATAGTAGTGGCACTTGGCCCCTGTGGACCTTATACCTCTGCATGTTCCCCAGCGGTTGGAGTGGTCAAGTTCAGGGGTTAGAGTTAATTCCTTGGCTCTTTTCTCTCCTGAATTTCTACTAACATTGATGTTAAGACATAAATGCAGTAGAGTGTCATTTGAGGCCTTGGAACAGATTTTACTCAGTAAATACCAGAAATCAAGGAGCACAGCACTATCCTGGTTTGAGCCACAGTGAGTTGCCTGCTTTAAATCTAGAACAAGAGATGTGGAGCGTGAACTATGGGCATCCCTGCTAAGTGGGAAAGGCCAAAGAGTGGTCCAGTCACGTGATGAGGTCAACAGTGTATGTATCAGTGTCTAACAGGAGTTTTAAGGCCATTGCCATCTAAAAACGTCAACGATACAAGGACTAGTGGGAAGCAGAGGAGATTTAATCCGTGTGCAAGAACACCTAACGGGGTCCAAAGTTCTTTGTCTGAGGGTACAAACTGATTCTCAGGAGATGGTTGCTTCTCTGGGGCTTTGAGGGCAGTTTTATTATGGTGGACAATTGCTTCCATCTAGGAAGAGTGTTCTGCAAGCCTCTGTTGTACCTGAACTACAGGTTTAGGATGATTTGATACGTTAAGGTGCCCTCTGAGGACATTTGGAGCAAGACATTTCAAAAATCTGACTATGATGCCTTGGGCTACTCTTTTCTATGCTTCTGTCTTGACTGAATGACATAGGCCAGGTACCACCAATGAGAGAGAGAGAGAGAGAGAGAGAGAGAGAGAGAGAGAGAGAGAGAGAGAGAGAGACACGATGATACAGATGAAAGAAAGATGCTAGCTTTCCCCCTGGCTTTTAGTTATGTCGTGGTCTCAGTGTAAAAGCAGCTTCAAGCCTTGGTTTATTTGGACTGTGTCTTCCTGCAGAGTCTTGGAAACTGGCCTTTTCCTACTTGATGACTGGGTTATACTTGATTATATTTCAGAGGAGTTGCTGTTGGATTCTGAGGCCCTTCTAAGTTGTAGGAGAAACAAGCTTTTTAATAAAAAAACATTTCTGTTATGTGACTGTTCCCTTAGCTACATTAGGTGTACGGCAACAGTAGTAGGTCTTTGAAGTTTTCCTCTTGGATATAAGGAGGAAATTGAAGATACCCCCCCTCCAGATTCCATTTACTACCCCCACCCATCCAAATGGTGTGGTGCTAAATTGTATCAGAGGTCAAAAGTTGACTAGGGGAGGATGTTTCTGTCACCTATGCTCCCATGAGTGACCCTAAGACACTCAGTTATTTTTCCAAGTGGGATCTGATGGAATCTTTCTTCTGTTAACTTGTCCCTAATTTATTGTGGAATGATGTCTGTTTCATGTCTTCCCCAGAAACTTGTGAAATAAACTTGAAGAAAGTGAGCTCAGGGGCCTGTTAGGTGTTGGCTAGAGCACAGCCCATTTTTCCTGGCAACGCCGAGCTTTCCCCAGACAGACACTGTGTTAGAAGTCGTAGAGAGGGACACTGCAGTGGTCACTACAGTCTTTACCCTCTCCAAAGCAAGACTGGGTTAGTTTGGTCCAGTCTCTTGGTGCAAGCAGACCTTCAGTTCTTTCATTTTTACTGGTCCCACTTAAGTAGTCCCTTGAGGTTTCTGTGAGGGGAACACAGCTACTGGTATATCCTTGACTGAAGACAGGTCCTCCTCTGGTTGGGGGAAGGTTGTACTCTTTGACTAGGCATGCAGCCTCAGGAGGGATACCCCAAATGTGGTAAGGAAGGAAGGAAAGAGAAACCAGTGTAATCAGCTAGGTCGACTAAATCCGTGAGGCGACAGATGTGCCAGCCAGGGCGCCCTCCCTCACATCCAAATATTCCCTAATAGTTTTGAGTGGAAATGCTTGGTTTCAGAGTTACCTCATATACGTTATCTGTAGTCTTATGCATTGCTTCGTAGATTTCAGGAAGTTCTGGCCAGAGTGAACAAATCTCAGCATATTTTTTTTCCTAACTGGAAGAATAAAAACAGTTTTGAAACAGTGTTGGGTTAGTGTGGTAAGTGGTCCTGCATCCGCCCCAGGGCTCGGGCCTCTGGGGGAGGGGAGACAAGGGGAGTTTGACCGAGCTCACCCCATGGCACTGCCGGACGGGTGTCTGGCTGTGAGAAGCCTCTGGACACTGCCAGGGTGGGGGAGCGAGGCCTAGGGTTCCCTGGACTTCACAGAGCTGGCTCTGTCTGGTTCTCAGGCTCTTGGATATCCCAGGTGCTGCTGGATGCCTCAGAAGAGCTGAGAATGGAGTGGGGGTCTGAGGGCTGGATCTAGCCCTGGACCGAGGGGCAAGAGGCGGGGAGGAGCCTGGCTGGGTCCTGCCAGGGATCGAGTCCTTGGCTTGTCCTCGGCTAGCTGGTTTGGTTTGGTAGAGGCCCTGGCTGGGAGCGCTGAGAGGCCTTCTGTGGGAGACTAGATGGCCCGGCTCTTTAGAGGAAGGCCTGTTCCATTGTTCCCCATGGCAGATCCTGATGAAGAGAGATGGTCCATGGTTTTAGGGTGTTTATTGTCATGGCAGAGAGTGGCAGTGAGTGAAACTGTACCCCCAACCTCAGGGCAGGCCTGAGGTTAAAAGACCTTTTGCAGGGAGGAGTGGCTGGTAAGGGGAGTTTATTAGCTAAGCCTCTAGGTGCCTCATTAAAATGGGAATGTCTCCAGGCTACATGACCACACCTCTACTTGTGGAGGGACTTGGGGAGTTGCCCTTATGTGACTGAAGATCCCTGACCTATGGAGAGCTGTCAGGAACCTGGGGCCCAGGAGCATGGCAAAACAACTACCTTCCCTTGTACGGTTACCCCCTGCTGGGTCTCTGAGGTTTTAAATCTTAGCTCAACCAGTAACCAGGCTGCCTTTCATGGTCCTACACAAGGGTTTTGCAGTGAAATCGTAAATGGAAAATTACCAGCACAGTCCCAGAGAGACAGGGGGCAGGAATAAAGGACAAAGACAGAAGAAGGAGAGGCGAAGGGAACAAAGGAAAGGGGGAAAGGGGGAGCAAGGAAGAGGGGGGGCATTTGTTCTGGAGAATGGTACATAGGAAAAATGCAGTCTATAAAGGTATAAGGGAGAACCCTGTATTAGGATGAGATGTTTAGTTTTAATTGGGCATTTTAGTTGGGTGAGCCAAAGGGGCTTTTGATAGTCAGACTTCAATACTTTGATAGCTGGACCTTGGTGGTCAGCCTCAGGAGGAGGAAGAGGCTAAATAAGGGACTAGTCTTTGGGGGATAGCTTTAGGGGTGTAATCTAATGGTTTCAGCAAGGCAGTAGGAATTGGGGAGAAAGGCAAAGCCTGCCAGAGCCATGCTCACTGTGCTCAAACTGTCTAGAGTCCCCTCAAATATTATCTTGGCAATCAGGGGCCAAAGAATACCACAAAAATCACACCAAGGGGTTCGAGAGATGGCCCAGTGGTTGAGAGCACTGGATGTTCTTCCAGAGGTCCTGAGATCAATTCCCAACAACCACATGGTGGCTCACAACCATCTGTAATGGGATCCCTCTTCTGGTGTATCTGAAGATAGTGACAATATACTCATATACATAAAATAAAAAAAGCTTTAAAAAAAAGTCACACCAAGCAATAAACCTACTCAAGAGATATGTTTGGGGTTTGGGGACAGGGATTGGCTGCCTATGATCCGGGATGGGTGATGGATCTAAGTAGTGAAATCCAACAAAATCACACTGTGCAACGGGTCTCACATGGGAGGCTTATTAAGAGGGAGGGGATAAGGGGGAACACAGGCTGCCTCTAGGTGGAGGAAGAGAAGAAGGGGGGAAGAGAAGGAAAGCAGGGCCTTTTGATGGGGCTGTGTCCCATGTGCAGGAGAACATGCCACAGAGGCTACAGTGGGAATGTTTTGCTTCTGGGAAGCTAGTGATGATGTGTCTTGTCAGAGTCCCTTGGGCTAGCCATGAAGGTACTTGATGGTCCCATTGTCACCAGGTCCCAAGGGCTGGCCGTGGTGGTGCCTGATTGCCAACATTCCTCTCTTTTTCTCATCATAAAGAGGAAAGCTAAAAGGGAAAGAAGGGAGAAGGGGTTAGGGGTGCTGGTTCTCTTAAACTGCTTCCTGCTGTCCAGGGCATTGTCAATTTTGGGGTGCAGTTGATCCTCACCATCAGGACACATTTCATAGTTGTTGGCACCAGGCTCCTCTGTGGTCAGAGGTTGGTAATCCTGTAAGAGGAACTGATTAATCATTTGGTTGGAAACTTTTTGGATTTGTCATTGGAAGAATGTGGAGAGGAGGTTGAAAAAGCAGGGTGCAATTAATGAAAGCAGAAAATGAGAAGAAGAGAGGTCAAGAAGGGCAGTATCCATTTCCATATGGGTTTTCAAAGACTCAGGGATCAGAGGCATTGAGTTGTCCCTTACATTTTTGGAGGTCTGTTTGGAGTTTTGTTCTTTACTATACCCCATTGGTTGATATAGAAGCTGTTTTCTTCTTGGAGAAAAAGGCAAAGACCCCTACCTCTTAGTCAATCAGTTGTGAAGTACCACTGTTGCCAGGGAATTGATCTGTCCTTGGAGACTGAGTATGGTTTGAGCCACCTGTTGAAGATCCTGGATAAACTGGGAAGAGAAATGATGGTACAAAGTTGCAGATGAGGCCAGACCTGCTGTCCCAACATTATTCCTGCAACAGCCAGGAGGGGCAAAATTTGAATTACCCTTTTGTTATGCTGAGCAGCTATTGAGTTCATGACTGGGATCAGTAGTGGCTCCTCTCCATGTATAACCCCTAATTTAGGAAATTGAAAGGTCAGTGTAGAAACTCCTAATTGGCAGGTAGGCGATGATATATTTGAGTACCACAGAGAATGGTCATGTTCTTTACTATAGGGCACTGTGGTCAAGATGAGGTATTGAAGTTATGGTTTTGTTACAGTCTAGGGAACGTAACGGTCCTACAGAATGTGTCCCAGATGCCTTAAAATAGTCTGTCATGCCAAAGAGGGTGATATAGAAGAAGTAGGGTGTTGTGGCCACACCAAGGTCAGGGCAGTTGGTGAGAGGTGAAGCAAGCCTGTTTAACAGGGTTAATGGAGAAGTGTGATCTCCAAAGTGGCCAGGTTGAGTAACATTAAGGAGTTGATAGGCTGAGATTAGGGTCTGGAGCAGGTGAAATGACAAGTTAGTGATATTTAGGAGAGGGGATGCCAAAGAGGCAATGACCTTGGAGGAGTGCTTAATTATGTCTCCTATCTCCCCTATCTCCAGAGTTTAGATAATTAGGACACATTTTCTCTGGATATGAATTGTGCTTTTTGGAAGCCCAGATGTGTTGGTGCAGTAGAGTTTACCAACAGAGTTTGCCTGTTTCCTGGGATCCAATGGGTCCTGGATCTAGAAGAAGGGGGTCTGCTGTCATAGAAGAGGTGAATGGTTTGTGATGTCACCATATGTAATTGGCAAGAAGAATATGGGCAGTCCCCATATCTGTGTGGCATTTCTTACAATAATCTCTTTAGTAGAGGGGACTGCTGGAGACTAGGTTAGGTATTTTCTGTCTAAGGTAATGGCTCAATGGGTTGGAGTAATTGTTATTCCCAAGTAGGTGACCTGAGGGGTGGGCAATTGGACCTAAGAAAGTGAGACTCTATTGCCTCAGCTGCACAGGAAATTTAGAAGAGCAGAGGTATTAGTTTGGCTAATTTATAGAGAGAGATTGCAGAAGAAAATGTCATTAACAAACTGGATAAGCTTAGATCTAGGAAGAGAAAGAGTAGAGCAGAGCAGAGCAGAGGCCAAGGCCTGGCTAAATAGGTGTGGGCTGTTCTGGAACTGCTGAGGTAGGACAGTCCAGGTGAGTTGGGTAGAGAAGTGGGTGTCAGAGTCAGTTCAGATAAAAGCGAAGATGTTTTGTGACTGGGCATCTAGGGAGATGGAAAAGAATGCGCCCTTAAGATCTATAACTGAGAAATGAGAAGTTCCAGGGGGATGGTGGAAAGAAGTGTTTAAGGATTAGCCATGACAGGATGGAGAGGATCCTCTGCAGAATTAAGAAGCCAGAGATCTTGAACCAGGCAATAGACCCCGTTGGGCTTCTTAACTGCAACTACAGGGGTGTTAAAGGGGGAAGTGGGACAAAGAGGCTTTGTTGTTAGAAGATCAGAGATGATAGGCTCACGTCCCTAAGGCTCTGGGGAGAGAGGGTCCTGAGCTTGAGTGATGCACCAGGTAGGGTCCTATAATCGGATGATTATTCCAATGGGGGAATGGTGTTTAGCAACAGAGGGGTTCTGGATGTCCCAGACTTGGGGGTCCACCTGAGAGGCTGGCAAAGGAAATGACATGTTAGAACCAGTAGGTTGGACAGCTAAAGGAAGGAGGAGGGGGCTGCTGGTGAGCTTGAGGTAAGGTGAATGGGGGGAGCAAAGGAAATAGAACTCCCACTTTAGCTAGAAGATCCCTTCCCAAGAAGGGGACACATTGGCACTACCAGAAAAGAATGGGTGAGAGGAACACCCCTAAAATGCAACTGAGTGGCGGGGTGTGGTGAGGTTGGTAAGGCTGTCCCCCTACCCCAACAATAGGGAAGTGAGAAGGAGAGATGGTTACCCAAAACTCCATTAGGACTGAGTGAGTGGTCCTGAAGTCCTTAGGGAAGACGAGTTGCCCTGATATCCTGATGACTACTTGGAGCTCCCTGTTAGAGATGGCAGAGGTCAGTTCAATGGAGCTCAGGCCCTTTCAGTCATCTGTGTACAAGCAATGGAGGGTGGTCTGGGAGTGATGTCCCTGTGCCACAAGTGACACAGGGGCAATAGGCAGCCCAGTGTCCCTCTTGATGGCATTTTGGACGTGGTCCCCAAAGCTCTCAGGGATTAGGGCAGACCCATGGCCAGTGACCCTTCTGACCACATTTGAAACATGGACCTAGTGATGTCCAAGTCTTAGGAGGCCAGAGAGCCAGGGCAGTGCAAAGCTGGTTGTACAGCCTTGGTCAGCACATGGTACTTTTGTTTGCAGGCCTTCTCCCTCTCCCATGGTACACCTTAAAGGCCACTGCTAAGACTTCATCCTGTGAAGTTAGGAGTCCTCTGTCCAAGCATTTAAGCTTGGCCCTAATATCGGGGTAGCTTTGGGAAAAGAAACAGGTCATCAGGAGTTGTTGGCCTTCTGGGTTTTCAGGGTCTAAATTAGTATATTGCAAGAGGGCATTTGAAGGCACTCTAAGAATTGAGACAGGTTTCCCTGTTTTCCCGGATGACCTCTTACAGATTTTCATAATTTACTGGTTTAAGGACAGTCTTACAGAGACTTGCCAGGAGGCAAGTTGTAAATGCTGTCGAGCTAAAATGCTGCCTGGGGTATTGTAACTGCATTGGGGATCCTTGTGTGGCACTGCCTCAGGCCCGACTGGGTGTGCCGACTGGGTGGTCTGGTGTATTTCATTTGCATGTGCTTCAAACTCACCTGCGCACCTGGGGGGGGGGGATAGGTTGTTTGTGAGGATCATGTAGTGGAAACTGAGACTGTAAGATTGAGTGATATGCTGAAATTCTTTAATAAAGGCGGAAGAGTTAGAGGAGTAAGATCCCAGTCTTTTTTCTCTTTGAGAAAGTTCACTTAACAAGAAGGGGACATGTACCCTGACTAGGTCATCCACCCCAGGGACTTCCTGCAAAGAAAGAACTGAAGCTGGGTTACACTGGGTGGGGGAAGGAGGAGGGGGTTTGGCTGTAAAATGGGAGCAGGTATTGGAGGGCTAAAAGCTCTAGGTGAGGTGAAGACAGGTGTGGTGTGGGGTGGTTAGTGTGGCCTGTGGCTAGAGATGGAGGGGAGGAGTCTGGAGAAGCTGGGTGGGGACAGTAAGGAGGAGGCTCATTAGTGGGACCAAGGATAGTGTAAGTTTCATCTGCGTGAGATTTCATAGCTAGGAGGAGCTAGGTTGGGGAACAGGAGGAACAGAGAGGTTTGGTGTGAAGGTAAGAAAAAGCCTGAATGTAGGAAACTTCCATTTTCTGGATCACTGGCAATAATTGTAAAGATCCCTTATAAGAATAGGATCAAATGGTACTATACTAATAGGACCATTAGGAGGCCATTTAAAGTCAGGATCTAGTGGGTCAAGTCTGACTGCAAATGAGGCTCTAGGTGTAGGGGTTTAAGGTTCTCCAGGAGGCATCCCAGTGGGGAAGCTGAAGGTTTGGAGGAAGCTGTGATTCCCATGGGTGGAGAGAAAGGTTATTACTGTCAATCACTAGTGGGGTCCCAAGGGAAGAGGCAATAATAACAGAACACTCAAGCTGGCTTATCAGGCCATAGGATAGCCAGGGCAGGGCAGGGGTGGGGGTAGGTTGGGGGTGGGGCAGCACGAAGCCCGAGAGAGACACAGATCACCAGGACATTTGAAGAGAGGGGAGGAGCTGTGCCTTGAGAAGAGAGAAGAAACCTTGCCCAAGGGAAGAGGTCTGTGGTGGGGTTGGAAAAAGGGGCCAGCCATAGTCATGAAGGGGCTGGGGTGGGGGGAGGTGTCCTCCATCTCAAAGGACACCAGAGGGGTGTCAGGAGCTCAACAGTTGATTCCTCAGGTCCAAGGGTGCGTTTAAGTCAACAGGGTGGGAAACTTCCAATCAACCGGTGTTGAATGCAGAAATCTAGCAATCCAATGGCTGGAAGTCGAGCCTGTGTAGCAGGCGGACTTGTCAGGGTAGGGTCCTGTGGGCTTACCCCACGGTAGGGTGCACCAGCACAAGAACAAAGGATCCAAGTGACACCACCACTAATGGATCTAAGCTGTGAAGTCTGACAAAATAGCATGGTGCGACAGGGCTCACCTGGGAGATTTATTAAGAGGAAGGGCTTACAGGGTGAAAGATGCCACCTTTGGGTGGAGGAAGGGAAGGAGGGGGAAGGGGAAATGTGCAGCCTTTTATTGGAGTGTGGTACATGTGCAGGAGGCCATATGAAAGGAGACAGTGGGAATGTGTGGCCTCAGGCAGTCCTGTTGTCACTGGATCCCTCAGGCTGACCATTGTCGAGGGGGCTAGCCATGGAAGTGCCTGATTGCCAACAATGGGTACAGCCAGGCTGTGATGGTGGGCTTTATGGGGTGGCTTAGTTGGGGTTTCTATTGCCAGGATGAAACACCATGACCAAAGGCAACTTGGGGAGGAAGAGATTTATTTTCGTTACAGTTCCATAGCACTGCTCATTAATAAAGAAAGTCAGGACAAGAACTCAAGCAGGGCTTGAGTCAAGGGTGCTGCTTATCTGCTTGCTCCCGTGGCTTGCTCAACCAGCAACCAGGACCACCAGCCCAGGGATGGCTCCACCTACAATGGGCTGGGCCTTCCCCTCATTGATCACTAATGAATAAAAAAAATGCCTTACAGCTGGATCTCATGGAGTCATTTCCTCAACCAAGGCTCCTTTCTCTCTGATGCCTCTAGCTTGTGTCAAGTTGACACACAAACCCTGCCAACACAACGGGTATGGAGCACACATACAGAGAAAGTAGGCAAGGGTGGAAACATGTCTCATTGGCCCTTAGTAGAGCCATTGGCACCCGGTCATTGAAGGTAGTGTGGGGCACGGGGGAGCTCCCAGGAACCTGGTTCTGGAATAGGGGCAAAGGACTTTTGGCAGTCCTTAGTATGCCCAATAATTTTCCCATGCGCTTTTAGGTGGCTGTGTTTTAGCAAAAGTAAAGACTTGTGGTCCGATACAAAGGCTAAGTACAGTTATGATCTTATACAAAGCTGAGGCTGCTTACCTGGAAAGCTCGTCATCATACTTGACATTCTTCTAGCACAGAGGATCCTGGGTGCATATACATATAAAGTATGTACATAAAACGCCCCTTGTAAGCAGACATGAACAATGCCATACATGCCCCACAAGCATCCTGTGGTATTTACACCCACACAGGTCAGAAGAGTAAAGCTGCCTTCCATGAAGAAAATTACTTAGAATAAATCATAAGGAAGTGTATCTTTAAACAAATGTTTCACCGGGCAGTGGTGGCCCACGCCTTTAATCCCAGCACTTGGGAGGCAGAGGCAGGCGGATTTCTGAGTTCGAGGCCAGCCTGGTGTACGGAGTGAGTTCCAGGACAGCCAGGGCTACACAGAGAAACCCTGTCTCGAAAAACCAAAACCAACAACAACAACAAATGTTTCATATATTTCCATTTATTAAAAATTAAAGCAAATTTGCATGATAGAGATGTTTGATTATTTTACACAGATAATAAAATTTTAGCTGAATATTGATACTGCATATAGAAGACAGAAAGCATTGTCAACATGATTTCAGAGTTGATATTTTAATTTTATAGTCATCATTGCTGAAAACACTGCTTCACGTAAATACCACAGAAGTTCAGAAATGTGTTTAGGAACAGTTCAGAAATGGTTGGAAATTGTAAATCCCAAGTGAAAATTAATGCAATTTAAAAAAAAAAAAATAGGGCCAGAAACACAAATAGAAGTTTGAAAAAGCAAATTGTGTAACACACGCTGAAGAATAACAATAGCAAAATACTACAAGCTGTTCCTGTAAGGGAGGGCAGTGGAGCTCTGAACCGGACTGCTCCAGGATGGGCTACAGGTTCAGTGCTATAGGAAAGAACAGCTAAAGGCCTCTGGGGACTCATCAGGGACAGAAAGAGGAGCTGCCTGACTATGGCCAGGGCAGACAGAAGGGTGGGGGCAGCCTTGTGGGTTATAAAGGAAAGCAGCTGGGACAGGAGAGGAGCTCATAAACTACAGACTAGCACTGGAGGAGGAACTGGGAGAGCCAGGCTAGAGCAGCTGCTTTGATATACGTAACAGGACGAGACATAGGGCTTTGATTCATAACTAGGTGCCCCATTTGCATGAGGAAGTGGGGTTTTGTTTAGGTTTCTGAGGAATGCTGCTTGTGAGCCCTAGCAATCCTTCTATGTCAGGCCTGAGCTGAGACCAGACTCATCTTGAGACATCGCTGCTTTTTGCAGAGATTGGCAGTTTGGGTCCTAACAGTTCCTCTAAGAACCTTTGTATGTACAATAAAAACCTACCACGGTCCGTCACTTGCAATAGTCCCGGACCTGAGCCAAAGTATTGCACACTGTAAGGGTCCATGATTTGCAGAAGAGTGACACCCCGGACTCAAACAGTATGTAAACACAGTGTTTTATTCTACAGAAGTCCAGCGTGCTGGGGTCTCCCATTACCAAGATAGAAAGATCTCGAAGTGAGCTCATAGGTCCGATTTAAAGCACCTTAGGAGAATCTGAGGTAGGTGGGCTTTCTCTAAGGACATTCCATTACCAGGGCATAGGGGATGGCTGGAAACTGCTGGCCTTTCTTCAGGCCAGGTGGTGGGGTTCCTGAAGTGCCCATTTGAAACCTGTCTCATCAACACTGCTCATTTGTATTGTCTGACTTGATGGTATGTTCCATGTGAAGTGTGCACATGTTCAGAACCGAGGCTGAAGTCTTGTGACCCACCATAGGCAATGGCTGCCAGAACCAACTCAGATCTGTGATGTGTCTGATCTTAAGTTAATTTTGTTTATTTGTTTAACGGCTGCCACTTCTGCATTTGGTGCGGCTGCCTGTGCCTGTCCTGTCTTAAAGGGAATAAGAGGTAGTTTATTTTGGAGCCATTCTGAGTGTTCATGGCCTTGGAACACAGATTTAGGTTACCCTGAACTCTGCGTTCCAACACGGAAGCAGTTTCATGAAGTTTTTATAGGTTTACTGGACAAAGAAAATCATAAAGCATGTTTAAAATACATTGGTGCATACATCAGTGAGCAGTTGGCTGCAGTGAGGTGTTAGGTTTTCTATAGGCCTAAGATGCTATCTGAGCTTTTGGGTTAGTAGAAGCTAAATTAATAGATTCCAAAGGTTTTTTATCTATCAGCCACAGGATGTTCTGATACAGTGGTGGACAAAGAGTGGCTATTTCGGAGGTTAGAACTAGCCCAAGACAAAGTAACTAGCCTTGGGATCTGCAACATTCCCACCTCCCCACAAACACTGAAATTCTAGTCAGTCAATCATCTCCGCACACAGTTAGACTCTGCCCAATAGTTACCTGGCAACAGCCAGGTAGACCTGGCTTTCTATATAGCCCCTCCTTGCTTTCTCTGCCGCTTCTCTCTCTGACTCTCTTCTCTCCCTCTCCCCCTTCCCCACTTCTCTCCCCGCGTTCCTGGCTGGCTCCACCTCCCCTCCCCCCCCTTCCTCTCCTCTCTGTTTCAGGAAGTATTAAAGAGGAACCTGCCAACTCTCCACGCTCCTGACTGTCACTGTCTGCCCCAGCATGTTCACACATGTTCATACAGGCAATAATCTCCAGCTACCCCCCCCCCCGCCAGCTCTGCCCCACATTCCAGTAACTAAATTTATCCACCAACCTCGAGGTTTGATATTTCAATACCCGGGAACCTGGCAAAAACAAGACTCAATGCTTATAGTTAACCAATCAGATTTATATATTAATTATCAATTTACAAGATGCCAATACAATAATTTCAGAGCCAATTGCTGATAAAAGCTTTATCCCAATTATTCTAACGTTATGATATCATAACTGGTTGTGGCTGGTTACTGCCATGCTGGTTCATGTCTGCCGCCATCTTCCTTCTCCCCTCTCCCCTGAGATGCTCCCTGTCTCTGCAACTCTTAGCTCTACCTGCCTTTTCCCTGTCCAATCACATTAGGGCAGGGGGAGGCCTGTGATTGGACATGGAAAATCCTGGGACACCTCTCCTCCCCTCCCCTCCCCTCCCCTCCCCTCCCCTCCCCTCTGTTCCCTCCCCTCCCCACTCCCTCCCCTCCCCACTCCCTTCTCAACTCCCCTCCCCATGCCCTAAATAAACTCTATTCTACACTACACCTACTGTATGGCTGGTTCCTCGGGAAGGGATGCCGCAGCATGGGCCCGCTGAGGCACCCCTCCCACCTCACCATACCTGGCTCTACAAAGTATATCCTTGGCTCTTTTTGTTCACACGGGGGGGGGAGGTCCACAATTTTAAGAAATTGTTTCTAGATCCTAGAGAAGACAGACTGCTACTCTACGGGTCTCAGAAAAATCTGTCAGCAGCCAGTACTGTCCTCAGAAGTCCTCGGGCCTGGAGGTGAAGTACGGTTAATGGAAAACTGAGGACATGATGCTCCTACATAGGGTTGAGGAGAATGTTTATAGTAGATGTGAGGGACGGCGAAGCCAGAGGCATCTGGGATGGGCTACACTGAACCAGGCAAGCAAACTGAACCACTGGGGAGAGGAGGGGCGGTGAGAGATGAAGAGAGAGGGGAAGGGAGGGGAGAGGCAGGAGGGGGGACCAGGAGCCAAGAGGCAGGGAGTATGTCAGGAGACCAGAAGAGTGAAGAGACCATGTACCGAAAATGGCTGAGGTTCTATAGAACTCAGAGAAGCTGAGGGAAGGGAAGCTAGGGGCAGAGAGGCTGAGGGTAGGGACTGACCTGACTGGAGAGACTAGGGGCTAGCTGAGACCTTGATATGCTAATAAACAACATAAGCATGGGTTAAACCGGGCGAGCCAACTGTCCCTTTTGCTAGGGATCAGGATGCCTTTTAGCAAGTAGGAACTATCTTCCTAAGCCCTGACATAATGCTGGCTTTTGTCTACATGCCAGACTCAAGGAAAAGACATTTTTTGAGATCTAACATATGGCAGTAGCATCAGCCTCTCATGGTCTCTGAGTGCAGAGGCTCTGCTGCCATTGCTACAAGAGGGTACCTATATCAGGCAGGGCCCTCTATAGCAGGGGCTTTCAACCTTCCTAATGCCGAGACCCTTTAACACAGTTCCTTGTGTTATAAAATTATTTTCATTGTTACTTCATAGCTATAATTTTGCTATTGTTGTGAATCATAATGTAGATACCTGTAATTTCCAATGGTCTTAGGTGACTCATAGCCCACAGGTTGAGAAACATTGCCTAGAGGCATGCAACACACAGAATGGTGTTTATATTATAAAGTATGACGTGTTAGATTACAGCGCAATACAGAATAGCAGCAGTGGTCATTTGCAAGCTAGAGGGGCTGAGAACACAGAGCCTATCTCCACAAGCCCGTTTGCTCCAACATTCTATTTCAGAGCTGAAAACCTGGAGCTCCCTGGAGAGTAGCTGGCGTTCAGCCCACACTGAAAGGTCAACAAGGCCTACATTCAGAACAGCAGTGGACACAGGCTGAGCAGGAAGCAAAGCAAGGCAGGCCCAGGCCGCCCTACCTCAGATGCCTTTGTATATGTTGTGTATGTTAACAGCCTTTATGTATGTACTGGTTAACAGTCTGCCTGCTTTTGTGGGTATATCTGCTCTAGTCTGCTGATCCAGGAAATAATGGAGATATATCCTATACCATAAAATCAGAAATCACAGGGTTGGTTCTGTCAGACCTGAAAGGCTGGTTGAGGGATTAGGTTTGGGGTTATGGGTTAGAAGGCTCTTGTTAGGGTTAGGGTTAGGGACTGAGAGCAGTAGAGGGGAGTTCAGGCAATGGTGTGGGGGAATTTGTCAGAAGCATCTGTTTCATGGATCTAGCCTGGAGAGACTGGGAGCAATCACATTGGCTGGACTGGTTTACCCTGGTTTCCAGTAAATCCAGAGCTCCCTGGTTCTGCAGAATTGCCTGAGGCAAGCATGTTGCAGGCCATTTTGGAGCAGTTTGCAGGCCATAGCTTATTCTTTTGTGTTGTCTGTCAACCGAGTAGAAATCTGGGACAGATAAAGACTAGGCACAAAAGATAAGATGCTTAGAGTGTAATCTTTTATCTTCGGTTACACTGGAAACTTCCAGTCCTGGTAGCTGGGAAGGGAGGAGTCCTAAGACCAGAGGAAGGGAATTGCCCACCCATAGGGATAGGCAGGAGGTGGGAATCCTTAAGCTGTAATGCCCGAACTCATCGTATAAGCCCCACCTGCCTAAAGACTAGTTAGCTTCTTGGAATGCCAGGAGTTGTAGTTCGTGGACAGTGAGGCCTCATGGGAAAGTGTGGTGACCTGTAGGTTTGTCCATATAAACCTTGCAGATTGGGGGCTGTTCCATCTAGAAAATTCCAGGTAATGGTCCTAACCAAAGCCATCTCTTGACCAGTATTTACTATTTAATAAAGTTTTCTCTAAATTTGGCCCAAAATAGTGAAATTGGTTTTCTCAGGATTAATATTATCTGGAGTCCATTTGACCTGTGACAGGAGGATCAAGTTTTGACTCCCTGAAGCTTACATGAATTTTTTAAAGTTTACAAAAAGAGATAAATGACCATGACAACTTTTATAAAGAAAAAAATGAGGCAGGCTTACAATTCAGAGGTTCAGTCCGTTATCAACATGGTGGGAAGCGTGGCAGCGTGCAGGCAGACATGGTGCCAGAGAAGGAGCCGAGAGTGCTACATCCAGTTCTGCAGGCAGCAGGAAGTGAATGAGACATGCTTCCCCCAACAAGGCCACACCTCCTAATAGTGCCACTCCCTGTGATCCTGTGGGGCCATTTTCTTCTAAACCAGCACAGATATTTTAGCATGACCACTGCCTGTAATCTGTACTGGAAACCTCATTGTAGAAAAAGCAGTTAAAGAGAGTGTCTGTAAACAGGGGTAATACACTCACACCTTTGAGCCACAGCTAAAGCTTGAGAACCCAAAAGGGTGGTTCTAGGTTAAAATCATGAACACTCTTTCCTCTGTCCAGAGGGATATACATATACAATGTTTCTATGTATATGGGACAGCTCAATCAGAACCACTTTTAAGTCTATATTTAGAAAACAACCAACAGAAATTTAAAATTTAGAGCCCATGACTATAATAGCAGCAAGTGCTTTACTAGGGATGGATTAATAGCTTTGCAGAATCCCACTGATTAATATGTTAAAACTCGAACACAGTATGTACTCACTGATAAGTGGTTATTAGCCCAAAAGTTCGAAATACCCAAGAGTCACTTCACAGCAACCATTGGGCTGAGGCTGAGGTCCCAGATGGAGGACTTGGAGAAGGGACTGAAGGAGCTGAGGGAGTTGGCAGCCCCATGAAGGGAGCAACAGTGAGGGCCTGACTCCTTGATGCTCCCGGAGACTGGATCACCAACCAAAGGATACACATGGAGGGAGCCATGGTGCTGGCCACATATGCAGCAGAGGAGGGTCTCGTTAGCCATCAGGGGGAGGAGAGGCCCTTGGGCCTGAGGGTGTTGGATCTCCCAGTACAGGAGAATGACAAGGAGGGAAGAAGAGAGTGGGTGGGTGAGAGAGGAATACCCCCATAGTGGAAGGGGGAGGGGGAGGGAATAGGGAGGATCCAAAGGGGAGATCTGGAAAGGGGGAAACATTTGAAATGTAAATAAAGTATGAAAAAAAAAGAATGCACACACATATATTTTATATGTGTTAATATATTAACATATATCTGTATATGTAAATGTTAATATATGTATCTATATATTTGTATATATAGATACATATATTTGAGAGATTTTTATCTTTCAGCTCTCTATATAACAGGGAAATTTAAAGACATTTAGTCTATATTCTCTATTTTTCACATGAATAAATTTGTCAATCTGTAAAAAAGAATATGTTAAAACTCTGAAATTTTGAAGTCTTAACATCATGTACCATCTTTAATTCTCATTTTTCCCACACTTTACATTACTTTCTCATACCTTAAATCACTCCCTTAGATCCTCAAATTTTAATCCTTTTACTCCATCTAGTCATTTACCATGAGACATACATGGTTGACTACGAAGGAAGAACAATCACTGAAAAGCAAGTTCCTGTAAATGAAAGAAAAGTCAAAAGTAAACTTTTAGTTACTTTTTGCAGCCTGATAGCTTGAGATTGTCTTTACACTGAAACCTGCTTCGTGAGTTTGTCTTTTTCAGTGTGAAGCCTATCAGCAAGGTAAAGCAATCTGAGGCCACCTTTCTCAGCAGGAGATCTGGTAGCTCTTAAAAAGACAAAACAAAACAAAACAAAAAAGCAAAGCCTGAGTTTTAAATATAAAATGGATGGACCACTCAGCGGCAGCCTTGCAGGGAGGAGCTGGCTAAGACAGTTGCTACTGCTAAAGGGATAAAGCTGCCGCTTGCTATGGACACCATCAGAGATCTGAGGATAAGTCTGAGCAAGCAATGGAAGCCAAGTGGCCTCCGTATCAATTAAAATGACCGTGATTTACCTGCTACCTGGACTATCAGCCTGAGCTCCACATGGTGATTTCTATTGCTTTGTTGGGGCAGAGGTTGTCAGGGACAACATTAAGTCTTCAGCTACTACATGGGGTGTATCAGCCTTCAGCTGACAGACCCAAACCGCCTAAGAGAGTTTCCTATGCAGGAGAAACTTGGGAAAACTGACCTACTTTGGCAAGGCGGAGTAGAGTTAATCTCAAGGTGGTAGGGAAAAGACCTCTGACCCAAATCACCATGGCCAAATTAATTAAAGCAAACAATTAAAGGAAGCTTTTTCACCTGTATATCTGGGCTTGGTTTTTACATCTGAAATGGACTGATCAGGCAGCTGCAGCCTTGCAGGGAGGAGCTGGCTAAGTTGCAGCTAAGGGGTTCATTTGAGAGGTCAGCATTGGGTGTGGGGATGACAAGGATTTTATAGCTCCGGAGTAGGCAGTTTCCAAAATAGATGGGGGTTACCAGAGCAGAACATGCACCCTGAAACAAAGACATGGTTGCCAGGTGGACAAAACAAGGTAGTCACAAGTGCTCACATCACCTCTTGAAACAAAGGCACCGTTGCAAGATGGTTATAAACAACTTTTTGAAACAATGACATGATTGCCATCCTGGAACAGGCAGTACAGAACCATTTGTGTTTAAGGTCACAGGTGGGGCATAGCCCAATCCTTGAGAAACAGAGGTTTAATCAGAAACAGGAATGGACCTAGCTTGTCTTTACGATAAGATGGTTTTTAAGCCTAAAATGGAGGCATTTTCTTCATAGTCAATCCAACAGTGTCCACATTTTGAGCAGGGCCCTGGTGGTAGGCAAGGCATGGGCAGTTCTTTGTCCAGTGGTCAGTATTGCCACCATTGAAGAGAGCTCCATTTGGAGTCCATTGCTGCCCATCTGCTGCTACCGGGAGCTGGTATTTCTGTCTATCAGGGAAGCCTTTTAAATTAAACACCTTAAATGCTATATTCAGCAGATCTCTCTAAGGAGTTTGAGGAACATCATCTAGCCTATTAAGTATACCTGATTTTAAACAAACTGTGCTTATTCTTAGTTATTCTTAGTCTTAGTTACTTAGACTTTGACAACATATACAGAAGGCTAAATCATGCTCCTGTGAATGAATTACATTTGTACTTAGCATGACTACAAACATAGCTCTGAGCATATTAAAGAAAATTTGGCCATTTATAAGGTGACTTGCCATTAACTTGCATGTCTTAATTATCTTTTAACACTTTACCTTCTAAAGATTAGGATTTTACAGTTTTTATCCTTGTTAAGTTTGAGTCTTAAATTTTGAAATGAAGATTTAACTGAAGATCCTTTAGCATCAAAATCAAACTTTAAACCATGAATATAGTCCACAAAGAGACTGGGTACCTTACTTCCCCGATCCTTTAAAGTGTATCTGTACAGAACATCACAGATGTGTATGATTCAGCTTGTCCAAATAGCTAAGCTTAACAAAGTAGTCGAAGACAAAGAGGCCAAACACAGGCCTTCAGGTCAGTCCCTGCTAGCCTGAATGGACATTAGGAATTCATAAAGCTCATTTATCAGATATCCCGTATTCATCAGGCGGGTTGTTCCTCATCTAAAATTTTCTAGAAGCCTGGTGTTGAACACAGGAAAGGCGTAAGTGTTAAGATGCACGTCTCTAAGTCAGTCTGTTAGCCTGATTAGACCTTAAGTAAACACTCTTTACTCATGAAGCATTGTTTTAAGTCCTGCTTTCCGTAAGCCTTGTGCATGATTTTGTGCATATCCATTATTTTTACTCTCAGGACGGCAATCATCATACAAAAGCCCAGTTTTTGAGAACCTCTGTTGCCTCCTTAGTCTAAGGGAGACACGGCGTTGAGCAGAGGGCTCAGAAGATGCTGAGGTGGTTTATATGCAGTGGAGACGTCACATGGCATGTCCTTTGCCCCTATTTGTCTTATGCGCTTTGGTGTTTTGCCTGCATATGAGTCTGTGTGGGGATGAGCAATACACTGGAACAGAAGTTACAAACAGTTGTGAGCTGCCATCTGGGTGTTAGGAACTGAACCTGGATCCGCTGGAAGAGCAGCCAGTACTCTTAACTGCTGAGCCATCTCTCTAGCTGCAGCATGTCTTCTCTTTAACCTTAGTAAAGATGGCTGCCGGCCACATTGTTGCTTCTATTCTGATGAGGACATCAGCCAAGACGGCAGCAAGCACGACTGCTAAAAATTACTGCAAGGTGAGCCCTTCAGGCGCGCGTGCGCACGCGCGCGCGCACACACACACACACACACACCCCTTTTTCTTTTTGAAAACCATCTATTTTCCTAAACAAGAGTTGAATCTTAGTTCCCTTAAACCAATGCTGTGGGTTTATCTTTAACTGTATACCCTTTTTATTACAAAATTCAAACTAACTTTTTGTTACAGATTTTAGAAATTTTTTAAACCACACCCAATGAACTTATAATCCTGAACTATAGAAAGTTTACACATAGGTTTACAAATCTTAAGATAAAGCTTACATAAAAGTTTTAGAAATACAAAGGAAGAGAGCATTTACAGAATTCAATAAAATTAGGAGTATGGAGTCAGCAGCAGCCCATACAGGAAATAGCTCACTTTTAACTGATTTAAAGTCCATCGGGTATTTTCCTAGTGTTCTGTTTAGCCTTCCTTCTCCCCGTCCCAGTGTCAGGTGGCCTGCCTCAGGACAGAGATTTTAGAGGAAAAATTTAATGGGGCCGAAGAGGGAGGGCCATAACCCAATTTCAGAGGCAGCTTTTAAAAACAAAATAGAACCACAGTTGACAATATTTAAATATCCATACCCCAAAGGCATCTGTAAAGCATAAGTTAGTGAACAGGATTAGGACATGGAGAGCAGAAAGCGATCAGACAGGAGCAGGGAGCAGAGAAGGCTCAGAAAGAGACTGTTGAGAGCAGAGAGCAGAGAGAGTTTAGAGGTAAGAGATTTTGTGATCATTTGCTTGTGTGGTGGCAGGAGTTGTTACAACCTGTGAAAATTTGGAAATCTAGTGTGCCATCTTTGGCCATTGAGCTGTGCCAAGGCCAAGCTGTTTGCAGGAAGACATCTAGCCTTAATGGAATTTCTGAGGTCAACAAGGAAAGATTAGAGAGAGAGGTGAGGCGTATTCTGAATGGGAAGAGTTGGTGGTCAGAGAGATTAGTCTGCCGAGAGGTGGAGTGAGCTGGAAAGGCTCCTTTAGAAGCAAGAGTGAAGAGAAGGTTTGAGAGGCTTAGGGAAATGCTCCCAACAGGAACTCCATCAGAGGGAGCATTCCAGTATCTTAGGAGGCTATAGGGAACTTAACAGCAGGCAAGGAGGGGACAGAGACAGAGCAGGCAGCTCTTAGGGGCAGATGAGGAGAGACAAGTGGTTAGCCATAGTTAGAAACAGAAGAAGCTCCAGGAGGGAGCTGAGAGACAGAGCTAGCAGCCGGGAGCAGAGTAAAGGATAGGCAAGAAAGAGCAAGCTCCAGAAGCAAGCTGAGAACATGTGGGGAGAAAGAGTGGGGATGGGAGAGAGAAGGCTGTCTTGGTGACAAGGATTCCATCTGGGCATCCCCAAGCAGACCACAAGACTTGTAAGAGATAAATGTCCCAAATCAAAAGGGAGAGGCATTCCTTTCCATGTGATTCGTGTCCTGTAGGGTGTGAGAAGCTACCTGACACACAGGTATGACTTGTGGCCGTTCCAGGAGCCAACAGAGGCAGAGCAGGCAAGTTTGTAGTGCCCCTTACCTGAGTACCAGGGGAGAACAGTAGATGGACGAAACATCTGCAGAGTTAGATTCTAAAATTATGGTGGGCAGCAGAAGCCAGCAGAAACAAGTGATCCACACCTTAGGAGAGTCAGGTTACCAGCTTAGCTCAGTGAGGAGAGGTCCAAGGAAAGGGGTCCAATTTGTGCCCCTCCTGGGTAGTCAGTACCAGATGTATACATTGACAACATGCCTGCTACATGGTATGGTTAAAGGGAAGATTTTTATTGTAGATATGAGAGAGAAAATAGCCAGAGGCATCTGAAAGAGTCCAGAGCAGCGAGAGAAAGAAGTAGGGTGAACATGGCCAGCCGACTGGACAAGAGGAGGGAATCAGAGGGATAGAGGGTAAACAGAAGCAGGAGCAGATCACAGGGAATAACAGGGCTAGAAGGAGCATGGATAGCTGGGGGGGGGGGGGGGGGCAGGGGGGGAAGGGGGTTTGGGGAGGGGGGGGGGGTGTGAGGGACTAGGATGCTAGCTAACATGGACTTTGGAATGTGTAACAAGTACTTATGGTGCTGATAGACACCAGGGGTAGCCATGTGTCCCTTCCGACAAAGGTAAGGGAAATATGACTCCTTTTGATAGTTGGAAACCAGTTTCACAAGTTTCTGAGGAATTCTGGCTTTTATCTAACCTGAAATCCCCCTGGGGTCTAGATTGAACTCATTTCAAATATGAGATTGAACTCATATTTAGACTGCCTTTTGGAGTTTGGGGAATTAGAGTTTTCATTGACTTAATGGTATGCCTTAAATGCAGGGGCTCTAATTGGATCCCAGAGTAGCAAGGGCCAAATGGTAACATATGAAGGATTGTTAAATTGTTGCACTTGACTTCTCAAACCACTACAAAAGCAACAGGAACACTCTGGGAGATGCTCTGCAGTCTAATGGCAAAAGCCCTGGCATTCAGGCATTCTTAGTCTGATACAGAAAAATGTGTGGGTCGCATGCTGACAGACAGCGCCTGCACTGGTCCCTCAGACCACATTACTACAGGCCTCTAAGGATGGTTTTTAAACGTTCAGAAGTTTACACCAATCTGGCATTCTCAATTAGGGTGTAATGTTCATATAAAGCTTAGGCAAAACCCAAACACTTGAAATAAACCCTGATTAGACAGACATTTTTGTTTTTTTTTAAGTCAGTGTTAACAAGAGCAGCTTAACAACTTGATGAGAACTCCATTGATTTTAGCAGCGGTTTGATACCAGTGCCCTAAACTTTGACGTTAGCATTGTCGTAACATGTACATATCACCTCTAAGTCTTACCTTTCATGTACCTTACTCGGAGCTTAGTGACCTGTCTAACCCTGTCAGCTTTGTGTTTATAGTTTCCACTTTTGAAGTATCCAGCTCTCTTAGGACAACAAATCAAAGCCATTCTTTTGTAAAAATACCTTTGCTCTCACGTCCTTGTAACATTTCTGTGTCCTACTTACTGGCTCCGCTCCCCTCCCCTCCCCTCCCCTTCCTTTCCTTTTCCCATAAGACATAGCAATATTACCAGATTCATTTATCTTTTCATTAAAAGAAGATTCACTCCAAAGCACATACATAGTCTAATATAATATATCACCATTACCTGTACACAGATTGTTAAACTATGAAGATTTGTAAGTTTCTAGGAAAATTTTTGAGGAAGCCCAAAGTGGCTTTTTTGTTTTGTTTAATCTGGAGAATGATCTACCATAAACATACCTTTTATAAGTAGCAAATAGAATCAGTGGGTACAAAGCAAAATATTTGCAAAATGACGTTTAGACCATCCTGCCAAGCACCAGCCTTGGCTTGGAGAGGGGTTTCTGAGAGAAGGGGTGTTCAGAGTCAAATCATGGGTGCAAGCTGACAGCCTTGGAGTCTGCTCGAGATGGCTCTTGTCTTAGTCAGGGTTTCTATTCCTGCACAAACACCATGACCAAGAAGCAGGTTGGGGAGGAAAGGGTTTATTCAGCTTACACTTCCAATTGCTGTTCATCACCAAAGGAAGTCAGGACTGGAACTCAAGCAGGTCAGGAAGCAGGAGCTGATGCAGAGGACATGGAGGGACGTTACTATCTTGCTTCTCTGGCTTGCTCAGCTTGCTTTCTTATAGAACCCAGCCCAGGGATGTCACCACCCACAATGGGCCCTCCCCTCTTGATCACTAATTAAGAAAATGCCTTACAGCTGGATTTCATGGAGGCATTTTTCTCAACTGAAACTCCTTTCTCTGTGCCAGCTTGTGTCAAGTTGACACACAAAACCAGCCAGAACAGATCCCTAGACAGCTCTCCGAAAATAGTTCTTGGCTCTATAGTCTGCTCTAGACGTCAGCTCTCTGCTGAAGACAGTTCTCTCATGCTAGAAAATAACTCTAAAAGTTCTTTGGACAGATAGCTCATGAGTTTTCCAACCACAGTCATGAAAGCTACTAGAAAGAAAAATTCTTCTATTTTCTAGAGAAAAATTCTATAAAAGCTGTGTTTGTTCTCCAAGCAGTTCTTTCTGGGTAGCTGCTAGAAAAAATTCTAAAAGAGCAATATTAGCTCTCTAAGTAATTCTTGGGACTTCTGACCTGGTCAGAAATCCTGTTAGAAAAAATTCTAAGAGAGCTGTGTTCAGTCTCCAGAGATCTCCAGACAGCTCATCTCTTGCTAGAAAAAAATTCTAAAACAAAACATCAACAACAAAACAAAACAAAACAAAAAAACAAAAAACAAAACCCTGCAATTATTTGCTGCTCGCTCATCTCAATGCGGACCAAAAGCCCAGTCTTTTATTTGCATATTAATTCAGTCATTTATTCCAGGCTCCCTCTTGACCATCCCATGAATCAGCATCCTATGGCCCCAGCCCCTTGATTCTAAGAAGGAAACAGCAAGCACTTTTTTTAATAACAAAATTTAATTGTTGGAGAATCTTAGAGAAATGTTCCATATAACAGTACAAATCAATACAGTACTTCTAATGAACAGTTTACTAACAAGTACCAAAGTATAAATTGTGCATAAGATTTTATTGAGTAAACTTATTTCTGAAGAATTTATTTTGACAAAAATATGTACACATTGTGGAATATCTATCACCATGTTATATATAATGGTAAATTATGAGAAACATGTTAAAATTAAATAAGAATTAATAAATTATGAAATTACTTGTAGACATTTCTATAATAATTAAAATGCTATTTTTTGGCTAAAACTTTAGAAGTCAATACTATCACCTTATACTTTCACATTATAAATATGAGTAAAATAAATTAAATCACTTTGTAAAAACATTATGAAATTGGAAATTATTTCTGACAGATCAACTCTTACAGTTTTATAGGCCATTCATTTTTTCTCCTTTGAAATGACAAAGGACAGTTGACTTCAGTCAAAATAGCACACAACCTAATCTCATAAATAACACCTTTAATGTTACTTGTTTTCAGTGGGCTTTGTAAACCTTACTACTGTCACACTTAACTAGAAATAAGTTGACAACTCCTGATTGAATTCAGAGAAAATAAATATTAGTCTTCTAGAATATACAGGACTCACCTCCCTAATGTGAATAAATTCAAATACCTCCAGTGTTCTCCCTTGAAGATATGTTAGCTTCACTCTGAGCAAAGAACACCATTCCTTTGCATTTCCCAAGGCCATTACAATGAGATTCATCAGATACCTATAACACTTGCTGAAGTTACCCCTTAAATATTTCTATTTGACCAGCACGAAGTGTCCTTCCTTATCTTTTTGATAACTTTTGGTAGAAAGTTGATTTTTTTTTTCAATATTAGAATGGCTACTCCAGCTTGTTTCTTGGGACCATTTGCTTAGAAAATTATTTTTCAACCTTTTACTATGAGGTAGTGTCTGTCTTTGTCACTGAGGTATGTTTCCTGAATGTAGCAAAATTCTGGGTCCTGTTTATTTATCCAGTCAGGTAGTCTATGTCTTTTTATTGGGGAATTGAGTCCATTGATGTTAAGAGATGTTAAGGAAAAGTGATTGTGACTTCCTGTTGTTTTGTTGTTTGAGATGGTATTATGTTTGTGTGGCTATCATCCTTTGTGTTTGTTGAAAGATTACTTTCTTGCTTTTTCTAGGGTGTAGTTTCCCTCCTTGTGTTGGTGTTTTCCATCTATTATCCTTTGTAGGGCTGGGTTTGTGGAAAGATATTGTGTAAATTTGGTTTTGTCGTGGAATATCTTGGTTTCTCCATCTATGGTAATTGGAGTTTTGCTGGATACAGTAGTCTAGGCTGGCACTTGTGTTCTCTTAGAGTCTGTATGAGATCTGCCCAGGATCTTCTAGCTTTCATAGTCTCTGGTGAGAAGTCTGGTGTAGTTCTGATAGGCCTGCCTTTATATGTTACTGGACCTTTTCTCCTTACTGCTTTTAATATTCTTTCCTTATTTTGTGCATTTGGTGTTTTGACTATAATGTGACGGGAGGAATTTCTTTCTGGTCCAGTCTATTTGGAGTTCTGTAGGCTTCTTGTATGTTTATGTTCATCTCTTTCTTTAGGTTAGGGAAGTTTTCTTCTATAATTTTGTTGAAGATATTTACTGGTCCTTTAAGTTGGGAATCTTCACTCTCTTCTATACCTATTATCCTCAGGTTTGGTCTTTTCATTGTGTCCTGGATTTCCTGGATGTTTTGTGTTAGGAGCTTTTTGCATTTTGCATTTTCTTTGACTGTTGTGTCAATGTTTTCTATGTATCTTCTGCACCTGAGATTCTCTCTTCTATCTCTTGTATTCTGTTGGTGATGCTTGCATCTCTGATTCCTGATTTCTTTCCTAGGTTTTCTAACTCCTGGGTTGTCTCCCTTTGTGATTTCTTTATTGTTTCTATTTCTACTTTTAGATCCTGGATGGTGTTTGATTGTATTTTCCTGTAATTCTTTAAGAGATTTTTGTATTTTCTCTTTAAGAGCTTCTACCTGTTTACCTGTATTCTCCTGTATTTCTTTAAGGGAGTTATTTATGTTCTTTTTAAAGTCCTCTATCATTATCATGAGAAGTGATTTTTAGATCCGAATCTTGCTTTTCCAGTGTGATGGTGTATCCAGGACTTGCTATGGTGGGAGAACTGGGTTCTGATGATACTAGATAATCTTGGTTTCTGTTGCTTATATTCTTGCACTTGCCTCCTGCCATCTGCTTATCTCTAGTGCTACCTGCCCTCCCTTTATCTGACTGGAGCCTGTCCTTCCTGTGATCCTGGTTGTGTCAGAACTCCTCAGAGATCAGCTGTCTCTGGGATCCTGTGATTCTGGGATCCTGAGATCTTGGGTGTATCAGAGCTCCTGAGAGTCAAGCTGCCTTTGGGACCCTAAGATCCTGGTGTGACCAAGCTCCTGAGATCCTGTGATCCTGTAATCCTGGGCATGTTAGAGCACCTGGGAGTGGAGCTTCCTCTGGGTGTTGTGGGACTGGCTGAGGAGGTTGCACCCAAGGTCTGCTCAGGGCTCAGACCAGAAGGAACCTGTGCCACTGGTTGGGCAGGGTTTCTAGGTCTCTTGATCCAGCTGGTCCCAGTTACTCCCGAGGTTGTGACCTCCACACCTCTGATCCTATCAAGCACTTTTTTTTTTTTAAGATTGCAAAAGAGTTCAGAGGTCTGCCTGCCTTTGTTAAGCACAGACTATAAGCAGCTGGGTAGAACACTGCCATGAAATTACTATTCCTACAACACCTAAGCCTAGATCTAAACTCCTTCTGTCCCTGGATGATCTTGAACTCAGGAGTTTGCCTGCCTTTGTAGGCAAAACCAAAAAACTTAGCTGGGTGGGATCTTGTCCTGAGATTACCATTCCCTAAATCTCTTTATCTCCTTCCTTAGTATCTTTTTGACAAGCTGGCTCACAGTGTAGCTGCTTCTGTTTTCCTAGGTCCATGAAGCGCTTCATATAATTCATATTGTATCCTTTTATTGCATATAGTTGAGAAGTTATACATTCTTGAACTCATGTTTTCAGAGTTCTTTCCCACAGCCCAAGGATTTAACAGCAGGGCTCAGCATTCACCATTTTGTGAGACATTAACCACACTTTTCCCCCTCCTGGACTTGTGCTGTCTCTGATTATCATGGAGTCATTAACCTTGGCAGAGAGGATATTCTCCAATAACCTTAGCAGGGAGAATATTTCCCAATAACCTTGGCAGGGAGAATATTTCCCAATAAACTTGGCAGGGAGAATATTTCCAGAAGGGGGAACATGAAATAAAATACATACTTTTTATACAAACAAGCCTTACACCCACAGCAACCATTGACACTCATGGAGTCTCATCCATTGCTGGCTCTGTTCCAGGGATGGAAATCATGTCACACTATCCCTGCCCTGGCCACACAGCAGAAATTAAGCAAGTAATCACTGTTTCAATTATCATTTTGGAGTTACTAATTGAAAATTTTTAGGCAGAAGATCCTCTCTTTCTTTGATCCTTTCCCTCAAATTTGTAATCTACTAGCCCACTTCATAATTCTCAATCAAGATGGGAAACAAGTACAGTAGTGCTCAGGGAAATTTTCCATTTAAAGGGAATATCTGGATTAGGAAAGTCATTTTGTAATTTACCTCATGCAACTTGGAATTAAGTCTCCCTAATAAAGAATAGAAAACAGTAACATCTATAAGAACTTGAAAAGATATCAGAATGTTCTCTTTCCTCAGTCTATCTATGTCACACAAACTGAAAAGTCAAAGCAAAGGCAAGGGTACCCAAGACATGATGGGTCCAAACAAAGCAGACAAGTGGGGAGCAAAGGGGTTTGGGCAGGGAACAACAACATTTTATCTTAGCTAGAGAAAAACAGTCTAAGGGAGGCTTGGAAGATGGGCCTGAAGACCCCACTGAGCTCCCAGCCTCCCATTCCAGTGGGATCCTCGGATCCTGGGGGCAGCAGATTGTCTGGACCATTTGGGTCCTGGGCAGGATCTGTGGTTTCCCATGACTAAGTCCTGGGCTGCTGCAAATTAACAGGAGCTTCCCACGTTTAGTCATCCCAAAGTGCTGGTGTAGAACCATCAACTCGGGACCCCTGTGAGACAAACAGGACACGACACCGATATAATTAGCAAAGAAGGATTTTTAATTAGACAGCTGGAGCTGGACCACCATGAAATGGTGATCCTGAGGGCAGAAATGATTGAATATTTAAGGGCAAAAACTGCAAGCAGGTGAGGGCTTGGGAACTGGGGCCTGGGAACTTTTTGTCAAGGCTTGCAATCCATTAAGGCTTGCAGAACAATGATGTTACACAAGGCTGGTCGAGGAGGTGGTTAGTTTCTGGAACAGTCGGCACCTTCAGTCCAGGAGTTTAGGTTCCCAGGCCCTCAAAGTAGGTCAGGCACAAAATGGAATCTGAAAATCAAGATGGAGTGAGTTATGCTGTCTTTTTAAGTCTCCCATTCCCCTCCCTTTTCTTTTTCCTAGAGTTCATTCTTGAACGGCCAGGAATAGGGCCGATGGTCTGTTCTTCTGTAACTGCTTCCTGCTGAACAGGGACGATGGTCTAGAGGGATAGGTCGTCCTCAAATTCTTGATTGCTATATGAAAGGGGGTAATATTGTCTGAGCACCATCAGTTGGATACTAGACAATCTATCTTTCATTTGTTGGACTAACTTGCTTAAAATGCTTGGCCCAAAGGTAAAGAGTAGAAGTAAAATCATTAGTGGCCCTGTAAGTGTGGGGATCAGGGATGTGAGCCATGGAGAGCCTTCGAACCGGGACTGATCATTAGTGGCCCTGTAAGTGTGGGGATCAGGGTTGTGAGCCATGGAGAGCCTTCAAACCGGGACTGAAACCATCCCCTATGTTGTTCTCGCTCTCTTTTCTTTTTTCTAGACTTTCTCTAACTTTGGCTAAGGAATTTCCTAAACTCCCGTATGATTTATATAGAAACAATGTTCTTCTTTTAAGGCTGCACATAAACCCCCTTGCTGTAGGAACACCAAGTTTAATCCCCTTCTATTTTGTAATACTACTTCAGCAAGAGAATTGAGGCTCTTAGTTAAATGGCTAATTGACTTTTCTAAATTCTGGCTGTCCTTATCAATAGTCTCTCTTAGCCATTCAAATTCCCTGTGTCTAGTAACTAATGCTGCAATTCCGGTTCCTGCACCTGTCATTCCTGCAGTGAGTATGATTCCCAATGTTAATCTTAAAGGGTCTCTTCTAGTTCTTATGGGCTCTGTGGACCCCACTATCCCATGAAGGGCCTGTTCCTCCATATGGAAGATAATTCGGGGAACCAACTGAATGAGGACGCAGTATTTGGAACCATTAAACAGTCTATCGTGGGCACAAGGGGTGATACCTGTAGCACATGTCCACCAGCTGTCATTTGGGGCAGCATACTAGTGATCAGTCTCAGGGACAGTGGAGTTGTGTTGCATAGATGCTGATGAGTGGAAGGTACATTTCCTAGGCAGGTCCCTTGTCCTGTTCCTGACTGCAGGGTAAGAGCTGCCCCTGTTTGTTACCATCTGCAACTGGAGGATGTAGTCCGATTGCTATAGGTTCCTATAATAGCTATTCCTTCATAAAAAGGGGGTCTTGTATCATAACCGAGCCAGCAGGACTCCATCATATTGGAGTTTGTCCCATTTAAAATCTGGAAACTATTATTCATCATTATCCATAGGGGGTCATCTAAAAGTGGGTCCCGTCCCATGCCGTAGGCATTGGGGTGGGGGGGTGCTGTGGTGATGGCTGCTGAATAAAGGCTCCTGTATAACTAAAGGAGTCAAAGTTGTTTCTTGTCTGGGGTTTGTTTTCTTAGGACGGGCCAAAACTTGATTTGGGCCTATCTTTTCTGCTAGCCCGACAAAGGAGACAATCCTTTGAAGTTGGAACAACACGCCTGGGTCTTTTCCATATGTGTATAGGCGGAGACCCCAGCTTTGACCATTTTCCCATCCGGTATACCGCTTACCTGCATCTGATATGGTGAGATTTATAATCCCTTGGTCTTTATATTGTTTGAGGGAAATGTAACTGTCCTTTATGGGGGGCATCCATGAATTTTCCCCTGCCATTCCTTCAACACAATCCCAGCTGGGACAATAGTATTGGGTGGCATCTCTGCCCTTTTTGGCTTTGGGTTTGGCATTGCAGTAGTAGAGGGTGGCCCCCCGCAGCCACTTTGTGTCTTAGGAGTGTGTATAGGCTCCCCATTTATTCCTCCCCCAGCCATGATCAGCCTTCTGTTCTGTGTGGCCCATTCAGCTCCAGCTACCTTGCAGAGATCAGAAGACATTTCTGGGCACCATCTGTCTTTCCTCCCCATGAATCACTCTTGGTGGCTAAGGTGTATGAGTCTCCGGTTTCTAAATGAGTAAGCTCCCATGTAACTTGCACTGCCTGATGTGGGGATTTATTGCTAGCAGAAAGGGAGGGCAAGCAGAGGCATAGAATGAGAAAAGGCAAAAATATCACCCATCCTGTAGGCCGGAAATCCTAGGCTTTAGAGGGTTGTCCTCTCTTTGAACTTTTCATGATGTTGATGTATCTGGTGGGTCTGCCTTCTTCAGGTGAGTCTGGTGTGTCCAGGTGGTTATTCTGTCAACTTTCACTGCTGTTGGTATGGTCAGGATCACAATGTAGGGTCCTTTCCAACAGGGCATTAGAGTCTCTTTCTGATATCTTTCACCTATACCCAGGCGCCTGGTTGAAAAGGATGGAACTGAGGAGGAGACCCAGTGTTATATAAAGCATTGAGTTTAGGCCATAATTGCTCATGGGCCGATCTAATTCCCTTAATTTTCTGTAAAAGTTCTTCATTAGAGAGATCTCCAATGGCATCAATAGCCAAGCTAGGTATTATGGGTGGGGGATACCCATACATAATCTCAAAGGGCATCAATCCCATCTGATATGGAGAATTCCTAACCCTAAATAGGGCAAAGGGAAGGAGGGTCACCCAGTCCCCGCCAGTCTCCATGGTCAATTTAGTTAAGGTCTCTTTTAGGGTTCTATTTATTCTTTCTACCTGTCCTGAATTTTGGAGCCTGTAAGCACAATGCAATTTCCAATCTGCCCCAATTGCTTTGGCTACTGCCTGACTCACCTTGGACACAAAAGCCGGTCCATTATCTGACCCTATAGTCTGATAAACCGTACCTTGGGAGAATTTCTTCCAGAAGCTTTTTGGTAACAATGGCTGCCGTTTCTGTCTTGGTTGGGAATGCTTCAGTCCATCCCGAAAAGGTGTCCAGGAACACTAGTAAGTATTTGCATCCAAATTTTCCTGGCTTGATCTCTGTGAAGTCTATTTCCCAGTGGGCCCGGCTTTTTACTCCTCTGGCGTAATCTGGTCCAGTATGATGACTCATGTTTGTCATCTGGCAGGCTTTGAATAAGCGGTGGTTATTTCAGTTATCATTTTAGTGAGGCCTCTTGTGGTTAAATCAGACTGTCCTGCCAGCTGTGACATTTTCTTTGTCCCCAGATGGGTGGTCCTGTGCAGTTTCTGAAGTATAGTTCTAGCCAAAGCCTGTGGTGAGACTAGTTTACTTTCTCCATCATACCTCCATGTGTTCTCTATCTGGATCCTTCTTTTTGTTTAACCCATGTAATTTCTCCCTCTGTATATGGTGGGTCGGAGGGCAGGTGAGGATTTGGTGGCTCTGGGAGAGTTATTATCATTATGGCATTTTTGTTCATGGTGTAGTCTCCTTTTAAGGCCATCTCTTTTGCTGTTTTGTCAGCTAAATTGCTTCCCCTCGCCATGGGAGAATTTCCCCTTTGATGGCCTGTCCAATGTATTATTGCCACTTGCTTGGGAAGCCATAGGGCTTTCAGAAGGTTTATTATTTCTTCTTTGTTTTTGATGGCTTTTCCTTCTGCTGTTAAGAGTCCTCTCTCCTGGTAAATAGCCCCATGAATATGTGCTGTGGCAAAGGCGTATCTGCTGTCAGTATAAATATTAATCGCCTGTTTTTTCCCCAACCTTAGGGCAATAGTCAATGTTATTAGTTCAGCCTTCTGGGCAGAAGTTTCTGGTGTAAGGGGTTCAGCCCAAATTACCTCTGTCTCTGTGGTCACAGCGACTCCTGCTTTTTGACGGCCATCTCTCACAAAACTGTTGCCATCTGTATACTAGGGGTGAATGTCCATGACTCGCTTGTTAACTTTTCTGAGGTCTTGGACTGGCCTGTAATCCCCAGTACCTGGCTTCTTTACAGGCAACAGTGGTGTGTTCCAGGTCAAGTGGCAGGGTTTCAGAATCCCCTCAGTCAAAAGTCTTTGGATGTGAGGGGTAATGCCCCTGTGTGCCTCAAATGACATTGGGTATTGTTTAACCCTGATGGGGTCTGCCCCTGGTTTCAATTCATCCAGTATCGGGACTCTGTGTTTGGCCAGTCCCATGCCTCCTGTCTCTCCCATGTCTGAGGAAACTCTTTCAACCTGGAGTCCATCTCTGTGGCTGCTTTAGATACAGGCTCCTCAGAAAGCCTGTACTCTGCCCCAGCTGGAATAGCAAGACTCAGGACTTGGATTGGCGTCCCTCTGGCGTCAGAAATATGAATACCAGATTCTGTAAACCATATTTGGGCTTGTATCTTTGATAATAAATCTTGCCCCAGAAGTGGGTAAGGGCAGTCAGGTATTATCATGAAAGAGTGGGATATTCAGCCTTTCCCCAAGTCCACAATTCTCTGAGTGGTCCATGGATATTGCTTATTTCTGTAACTCCCTGGACCCAGGTTTTTCGATTAGAGATTGGGCCTTCATCTTTAATTAGGACTGAATTTTGAGCTCCAGTGTCCACCAAAAAATCAATAGGCTTCCCTTCCACTGTCAATGCTACCCTAGGTTCGGGGAGGGGCTCCGAACCCCGTCCCCCTCAGTCTAAATCTTCTGTTCCCAAGGCCAAACCCTTTGGGGTGGTCCTGCCTTTCTTCTTGGGACAATCTCTCCCCCAGTGTCCTTTTTCCTTGCAGTAGGCACATTGGTCCTTGTCTAGGGGCTCCCTTTTCTGAGGGAACCTTCTGGTGGACTCTTGCCCTTTAGTCTGCATCATCATGACTTTGACCTTGGCCTTATCTCTATTTAACATCTTTCCAGTCCTAATGTCTCTCTCTTCCTCTGTCTCCCCACTATTACACAGGTCTCTGCTGTCTCTGCTAATTCACGCAGCGATCTCTGCCCTAACCTCTCTAACCTCTGTAATTTCTTTCTATTTAATTTCAGTGCCACCTGATTGATGAAAGCCACTGCCACTGTGTTCAAATTGTTAGAATTCTCAGCGTCAATATGAGTGTACTGGCAGAAGGCTTCCATGACTTGTCTGAGGAAGGCGGCTGGACTTTCAGTTTCTCCCTGCCTGACATCATATACCTTAGCTAAATTGGTGGGCCACCGAGCGGCTGCTTTGAGACCTGCCATTAGAGCCTGGAGGTAGGTCTGGAAAGGCTCCCTACCTTCCGCCATGTTGAAATCCCAGTCTGGTCTCCTTAAAGGGAACCCCTCCTCAATGTCTGCTGGGTTTTGGGCCAGGGTCCCATCAGTGCGAGGAACATTTTTCCGGGTCTCAATTATAATTCTCTCCCGTTCCTCAGTCGTGAAGAGAATCTGTAACAGATGCTGGCAATCATCCCAAGTGGGCTGATGAGTAAAAATAACAGAATCTAGAAGACCAATGAGTTGTTTAGGCTCCTCTGAAAAGGGTGCATTCTGGCTTTTCCTGTTATAAAGGTCTGCTGTAGCAAAGGGCTAGTGATACAAAACCTGATTACCTTGTGGATCTGGAGACCCCACGGCCCTAAGAGGAAGGGACATGGTGGAGTCAGCAGGACCTTCCTCCCCTGGAGCCAAATCCTCCCGCCTTCCCGCGGGGCAGAAGGAAGGGGAGGACACCGGGAGGATGACGTTGATTGAGGTTGGGGTTGAGGTAGGGTTTGGCTGTGGTGGGGGAGTGTGGTAGGGAGGAGGAAACTGGACTTCTCAGGGGAAGAATCCGGTAAGACAGGTGGTTTGATGGATTCCCGCCCGGCTTTGGGCTGGATTGACCCTGGCAAATGACAACATCTGTTGCTTGTGAATTCAGAGGAGCAATAATGGTTAAGGAGACTTTTGACTGTTTTGAAGGAGGAGGAAGAAAAGACCTTAACCAAGGTGGGGGATCAGCGACTAGGTTCCTCCAGGTCAAAATGTAAGGAACTTGATCAGGATGTCCAGGTTGACTAAAAATGATGTCCCTTACCTTGTTAATAGTAGGCAGGTGGAGCGAGCCCTCCCGGGGCCATCCGACTCTAAAGGAAGTCCATTCAGAGCTGCAAAAAGTGATTAGTTTCACTTTCTTAATATCAACTGACAATTTATATGCCCATCCAGAAACATCTTTCCAATTGGATATCATCAAGTCCAACGGGGAGGACGGTGCTTGTCCCATTCTGTGGACCATGACTGACACACAGAAGACACAGGTTCCAACAAGAAAAAGGGGAAGTAGACAGAGAGGTGAAAGGGGAAACAGAATCCAAGAACTCGGCTGAGATCTGGGTGAACTGAAAGCAAACTGATGTGACCCTGTCAACAGAATGGACTTGGACCTGCCATCCACAATGTCCTACAGATGAATGACTACTAGGTCATCCCTGTTGAGACTCAGGATGTCTCCTAAGACTCGAGAATCTGGACTCCCCAGGGCGTCCACCTTGAGTCCCTTCTGGTTCTGTCAGAATCGTGCACCGAAACCGAGAACAGGGTCAGACAGGAGACAGACACAAAAAAACAGACATAAAACGAATCTTACCAGCTGGTTTTTATCCTTCATGGGTCGGGGTCCTGGGGTTCTGGAGGATCTCAGTGGGACCTCCAAAATGTAGAACCATCAACTCGGGACCCCAGTGAGACAAACAGGACACGACACCGATATAATTAGCAAAGAAGGATTTTTAATTAGACAGCTCAAGCAGGGCCACCATGAAATGGTGATCCTGAGGGCAGAAATGATTGAATATTTAAGGACAAAAACTGCAAGCAGGTGGGGGCTTGGGAACTGGGGCTTGGGAACTTCTTCAAGGCTTGCAATCCACCAAGGCTTATAGAACAATGATGTTACACAGGCTGGTCAAGGAGGTGGTTAGTTCCTGGAACAGTCGGCACCTTCAGTCCAGGAGTTTAGGTTCCCAGGCCCTCAAAGTAGGTCAGGCACAAAATGGAATCTGAAAATCAAGATGGAGTGAGTTATGCTGTTTTTTAAGCCTCTCACTGGCTCCTTTTGGTAGCTGGCCAGTGTAGAAGACACATGGCTGGGGAAACACTTGAGTCTCCCTTGACCCAGTTAGTACAGACTATAACATAATGTGTCTAAATCCAAATAACCTTCCATGGCATTATAGTATTACTCTCTTAGTCTGATACAGGAAAGGCGTTGAATCATCACATGGCAACAGAGCCTGTGTTGGTTGCCACACTGGTGCTCCATTTTCATGATCCCATTAGCAAACTGGCATGCAGAAATGTGAAAAGCAAAAAGCAAACAAGACTGGGAGAAGAGAATTGGTCTCTGTAGAACAGAAATTCTAGGGCTATGGTAATTCCCTTGGGGGATGAAAGATACCGGAAAGATTTGTGGGTGCTGATAGTTTGTAACCCTGATGATGCCACTAGATAAGATGGCAGTCAAGGCACGTGGTCGACTCCATCTTGATAATGGCATTAACCAAAACTGACACAAAGTGGCATGGTTACTTTTGTTCCAATAGGTCCATCATGGCAGGAATATGTGTGTATTCAGCACATCTCACAGTTTAAATATGGACAGTTTACCCCTTGTTTTCAAACAAAAACAACCAAGCTAGGTCAGCTTGGGTATAGCAGAATATATTACCTAAGCATGTAAACTCCAAACAAATCAAGGCAACAGAAAGGAGGAAGAAATTTCATGGGGTCTACAAAAGGAAGGTGAGTCCACATAGCTTACTCCCAGTTATAACCGGGAATATCGAATGTTGTCATCTGTATCTTGTTCAGCTTACCCCTCATTTCCCAGGTGCAAGCTGCTGTTGAGAAGGAACCCATTAAAGAAGCAGACAGAGTAGAGAGATGTGTCCAATGTCTGGGTATGGCACTGTTACTTTTGGAGTGTGTGGGGAAACTGAGAAGGAGAGAGTGACCTCAGTGTTATTTTGTCCCACCCAAGCATGCTATGGACTAAGATCAGATAGACCAGTGATCCCCATATTGGCAGGAGATCATATTTATCACTAAGCAACTTGTTAAAAATAGTTAATCTTAGAGATGGGTGAATCACTGAGGTCAGCCTGGTCTACAGAGTGAGTTCCAGGACAGCCAGGGCTACACAGAGAAACCCTGTCTCAAAAAACAAAACAAAATGTTAATCTTGATTTAAAGTTTCAACTGCTTTATGTGAAGCTTTTCTTCAGAAGATCTGAAGACTCCCTAGTTCTCTGAGGAAATTACAGAGAGAGGCAAAGGAGACGAGATCTTATGCCCAGGCAGAGAAGATAGGGAGTTAAATGTAACACGTGTCTCCTACCACATGGATGGCAGTCACAAACATGGACAACAGCCCAAGAAAGAGAGGCATTGAATGTGTATTGTATATCTCACCATTATCCCAGAGAAAATGAGCCTCATATAAGAGCCTGGGCTTATAAAGCACCACACTGATTAGAAATAGCAGACGTTAAGACCTCGTAGAGCCAACATGTGCTCAAGTATGCTAATCTTACTTTATCAGCCTTCCCTCATCTAGAAATTCACATTTGTATCATAGGAGGGATTTGATACTGGGTCTCTGTAAATGTGTGTGAACTCTTTTAAAAGTGCTAGTTCTCCTGGCATCTGCCACTGCTGTGCACTTTCCTATCCAGGCATAGAGCGGGAAAGGCCTACACAGGCTTCAGCTCCTGACCTCACAAGTAATAGAAAAGGAAAGCAGAAGAAAGAGGCTTACTCAGGTCTTCCAACCAACCTATATGCCTGTCATAATCCATCTACTCATCTGCCATCTATCCTCGCTCTCTCTCTCTCTCTCTCTCGCTCTCATCCCTCTGTCCCTTGTTTCAAATAAATTTGCCTGCTGCCCAAGCAAGAGATGTGCAAGAGGGAAAGGACAGTGTAAGGGACAGGGACGACCAAACAGCTGTAGCTGCCTGAGGCTGGGAAAGTGGGGAATGGAAAGCCAGGTAAAACTATAGACGTTGTCCTCAGGCTCCCTCGGAGTCCTAGCCGACATACCAGAAATAGCATGGGGACACTGGGGTGACTTTGACAATGACAAGAGTCTTAGAGAGTTAGAGACTTCCGGAAGCCAAATGGTCACAAACGGCTCCATGCACCTGCGCCTCCAGGTTCTTGTCCTGAGAATTTGAAGAATGAAATTCATGGACCAAAGACAGAGAGTTTTAGAGATAGGATTATTATAAATTCATTGGTGGGAGTTGGCATAGGGTCAGCTACATGGTGGGCAAGCAGCAAGATGGTTGGGGAGCAGGCATATGGTGGGGAGCAGGCATATGTGGGGAGCAGGCATATGGTGGGGAGCAGGCATATGGTGGGGAGCAGGCATATGGTGGGGAGCAGAGCATTAGAGAAAGAATAAAGGGTCAGTAGGGAGCCCCAACAGAGCCTCATGACCTCATGGCACTCATAGGGGCTCTCTAGACCATATATATATATTAAAGATTTATTTACTTTATGTGTATGCGTATTCTGCTTCTATATATATATATATACATATACACGAGGCACCACGTTCATGTCTGGTGCCATGGATCCTCTGGGACTAGGGTTACAGATAGTTGTGAGCTGCCATGTGGATGTTGGGAATTGAACCTGGGTCCTCCAGAAGAGCAGCTACTCTTAACCACTGATCCAGCTCTTCAGCCCCTCTATACCATACGTTTAAAGCCCTTTTCTATTTAGATATTTTTAAAGTAGTCTGAGCTAGTTGTCATCTTCCTTGGTCTATGGAAAAGAGTAATGGCGTTGCTTGTGAGG
>JADRCH010000181.1:1409594-1446440 GCA_019843965.1 Rhynchomys soricoides | reverse complement strand
GAGGGGGAAGAGGAAGGAGGATGGGGAGGAGGAGGGGGAGGAAAGAGGAGGGGGAGGAGGGTGGGGAGGAGGGGGAACCTTCAGGCAGCGTCTACAGATGTTTGTGTAGGTTAACAAACCCAGAAGAAAGTGTACAGGACTATTATTTTGAGGCAATGCCTAGCTCCAGCCTGGGCAGACCTAGACTTTGTTGTATAGTTGGGCTCGGATCTAACTAACAGAGATCCTTCTACCCACTTCTCCCCAACAAGGTGGTCCAGCTTGTCCAGATTTTTGCTTGTGGGAGCACTTTCCAACCAGTTTCAGCCAACTAACATTTCTTCATGCTGGCCTTAGGAAGCAGTGGCTGTGCTATCAATATCATTTTAGCTGGTTGGCAAACTAGGTACAAATCCAAGCTATTTTCGTGTGGGTATATAACATAAGAATTCAATTATCAAATATAAAGTGCAAAAAAAGCCCTATGGCTTTCATGGTGAATACATAAGGTTATATAGCCTTGGCTAACATATGTTAACATATTTACTCTAATATACAGCTTTTTACAGAAGAAATTTGTCAACCAGTGGTTTTACTTCCCCTGTAGGCTAATGTCTTCTGTGCTCTCATCTCCCTGCAGGACTACGTGGCCTTGTTTCTTACTATATGATTGTTACTAGGACCAGTGGCTGATCCTTCGGTGAACCAGTCACTAAGCTAAGAAGGTTTTATGAATGGAACTTTTTCAAACCTTACATTAGTGCCTTACTGTCCTTGTTCAGATGGAAAGCACTGCAGTATAAACTTCTTATCGACAGGTAATACACCTGTTGCCACTAACAAATGTGTCTCTATTCTATTGGGTAGGATTAGGAGCTAGAAAACATTCAGATTAATCTATGGGATTGTGTAGACCTTCACCTTAGTAGGTCTTTGATACCTCAACACTCGTTCAGCATCTCCTGATGGAACCACTTGGTAGACAATGTTTTACAAATTCTACCACTGTGGGGCTAATGTGTGACACAATTTCCTGGGTAGACACAACATAGACATCTACTCACCCCAGATAGGGAGTCCAGGGCAGACCAAAGTGTGGATACCACCAAAGTCCAACTTGGTGAACCAGTGAGTCTTATTGGAGTTATTGGGTAAGGGGGTGAATTGCAGAAACAGACAACTTCAAGACAGCTGCCATCACCCAAACCCACCAGCTCAGGCTGGGAACCTGGAGCACACAGTGCACAGTCTGCAGGCAGCTTTGTTGAAGAATGTCCCTTCCAAGTGACTCAGTTCATCTAATCTTCTTTCAGGCAGGTGGGCCGGTTTCTGATTTCTGATTTTCCAGGCAGCTGGTCTGGTCTCAGCTTCTTCTTTGCAATTTGGCTTCTCTGAGAGAGATGCTGAGCAGAATTAACTGTTTACTCTAGGGAGGGAGGGGCCTAGTGAATCTAGTCAGTTTCAGGGACTTCCTGAAGCTAATTTGAGTAGTTTATCTTCTGGTTTAAAGAGCTTTCCTGCAAGATGGAATGTTTCAATCTGGAAGGAAGCAGGAAAGGATACACAGCAGGGATCTTCCCTGTCACAGCTTTCTTTTGAACTAGTGGGACAGATCTGTGTCAGCTAAATCCAGGAGAGGGGTGTGTGTGTGTGTGTGTGTGTGTGTGTAAATACCCACACATCTATATGTGGTAAGGTTATCGAGGCATTAGAAGTTCAGGTGCTATTTATTTTATTCTTTTTTTTTTTTTAAAGATTTATTTCTTTTATGTATGGAGTACACTGTCACTGTCTTCAGACACAGCAGAAGAGGGCATCAGAACCCATTACGGATGGCTGTGGGCCACCATGTGGTTGCTGGGAATTGAACTCAGGACCTCTGGAAGAGCAATCAGTGCTCTTATCTACTGAACCATCTCTCCAGCCCCCTATTTATTTATTCTTAAGTGATTGTGTAATCCTGTGGCCAATCGCCAATGAGGTGCAGCCTCCGCTGTGGCAGCTTGAAGCTTGTGGATATGGTATATGGGCAGGAACCTTTCGCCAGAAGTCCTGCAGCCCCTTCCCTCAGACATGCCAGACCTGTCAACTCAGCAGTCCAGGGGACCCAAGTCTCTTCACTCCTGTGGGTGCTGAGGTAAGGGTTTCCACTCCACCAGAGCTAAGCAAAGAGCTAACTTACTGCATAAAAAAGTCGTGGGTCTTCCTCTGCCTCACCTTTCCTTCCACTTCAGGGTGGGGAGTGCTGGACCTTGTGGTTCTGGAGCTTTCTACGCACTTTTCTAGTGATCACAGTTGAAATGGAAAATACCAGTCCCAAAAGGAAACACAGGTCTCTGTGTCCGCGGGGCGGGGCGGGGCGGGACTTGAAGGACTACGGGGAGGAGCCTCAGTTCTGAGCAATAAGGCTCAGTTGACCCTCAGAGGGGATCCTCCTCACAGCTGGAAGCCTGGGCTTGGGACTCAGACATAAACCCATTTCCAGCGGTGGCCTCTAGCTCCAGCCATCAGCACCCTGTCTAGTGGGCCTGGGACTCAACCCACATAGCTCAAACCTGAAAAGTGGCTTGGATGGGACTGGGTGGGGTTAAGGGTTAGGGTTAATGTTAAGAATTAGAGTCAGGTTTAGGGTTTATTTGTCACTCCAGAAAGAAGCTTGTCCAAAAGGCCTTCAACTCTTAACTGGGTAAACTGATCTTACTACCATTGAGGCAAGGTCAGTGATTAATTCTGTCTGCTGTAATGTTTTATATATTGCTAGCAATTACTGTTCCAGCTCTGTGTACTGTACTCTTGCTCCCTTTTGTGACCGAGAACAAAACCCCACTGGGACTATTTCTCTCTCTCTCTCTCTCTCTCTCTCTCTCTCTCTCTCTCTCTATCTCTGTGTGTGTGTGTGTGTGTATGTGGTGGGCTATAGTTCCCCAGAGATAGCCTTATGAACTTCTCCTGACTTCTAACATGAATATGCCACACTGTTTGGATCCTTATATTCACAAATCAACTATAAAAGGATCATTTTGGTGTAGCTAGAGAAATTCAGTTATGACCAAATAATAGATGATACAACAACCTAATGTTAATTGCTTCATCACTTGTGATCTCTGAGAACTCCAGTCTTTTCAGAAACCTTCCTTCATAAAAACATTATTTTTAAAAAACATATTTATGAACTCATTAGGACAACGATTAATCCAGTGCATATACGATATTATATGCAATGTTACTTCTTTTTATGACTTCAAAACAAATTAAAAAAATTTTTGTTTTCTAGGCTCCTCAAGTCCTTTGGGTGCCAGGTTCTCTGTCTGCCGCATATCCTTCCCAACAATAATGCCACAAAGAATCGGAGGGATTCCATCATAATTGTTCTATTCTCTAGAGTAAATTAGCAAGAGTTGGTTTCACAATTCCAGAGGAGCTCAAAGGACATAGACTAGTAAGATGGGATAGGGGGTTGTGGGTATAGGGGATAATTAAGAACACACATAATTTGTAAGTTAGAATCAGCAAGAATGAGAATAATCATCACTAACAATATTTTGCTGACAGAACTGGAGGATAACACAGTGAACTAATCGGGCAAAGATTGTGAGTTAAAGAAACTAGTCTAAAGGTCCCCAGTTCTAACTACCAGTCCCAGGCAGAAGAAGGCCTGAGAGGGTCTGAGTCACTCTGCTCTGCATGAGCGCTGGGTGGCACACATCTCCCTGAGCTGGAACCCAGAGTGGAACCAGTTACTGCCAGACCAACAGACAGTGGCGGTACCTTTGTGAAGTTGCAGAAACCAAACCTCATAACAGATATTAATGCATCTGGGCCAGTGAGAGAAAAAGACTTCAGTTGAGATTCTCAAAAAAGGAGGTGCTGTTGCCTGGGAACTCTGTTACACTACAACAGGGGGCTGTGCAGGCCAGGTGCATATTTCTACACAGTAGCGTTTGCTTGGAGCTGAGTGTGGGCTCTGTAAAGCCAGGCATGTGCTTTGCAGGTCAACAAAGCCCCACATGTGCCTCTTTACTGGGTTTTGTTCCCTATCCAGCCTTTATAGACATTTATGTGGCGTTCCTGGTCTAAGATGTGAACAAGTACACTTTTTATCTGACGGGAAAAAATTGCTCATCTGTATGATTTATGTCTATAATACATCGTGAACCAGATGCTTCATAGGGAAGGGGGAGGCCTGAGTCAGGACGTTGCTATAACCAACTGCACAACTGAACAGTGTGAGGCAAGTAAATGCGCTTCAGGGGCTGGGAAACAGATAATGTGGGAAAAACTGTGTTGAGTCTGCTGACAGATGCTAATTTTGTTAGTAGATTCACAAATGCCCAGCAAAGGATCCTTTTGTACTATTTGGGTGGAAATCACAACTAGGTAGAGACAGCTCACCTAGAGCTGACAGCCCTGAGCTTCTGCATGTCAGGGACTTATGCATCTGTGTTGTGGATAACCTTGGGCTGATTGTATTCTGCTAATTCTGTCCTCCTGGGAGGGGCTTCAGACAAGGAATGAGTTACACCTGTGGCTTCTTGTGAATGAATAAAGGAGCCAATCACTGGGTGAGGGGGAGAGACTTCTGGGATGGAGAGGAGAAGAGAGAAGGAAGAGAGGGAGAGAGCTTGTTGGAAAGGGTAAGATATAGCTACTAGAGTCTCCTGGTATGGCGGATCCACAAGGATTCGACACCAGAGGAATCAGACTTTGATAAGGTTTACAAGGTTAGGTTTTAGTTGATCCACCCAGAGATTGAGTTATCATTGTTTCTGAACTAAGTTTGTGTTGCATTTTCCTTCACTCGGTGGCTCGTCTGGGTTCAAGAGAGAAAGGTACAGCAGCAAAGTGTGGGTTTGCCTGATGTGCACCACAGAGGCCATGGGGTACTGAAGCATGGGGCTGACACGGTAGTGACCTGCCAGTGGGAACCTAGCGAGCTGGGTGGAGAGATCCACGAGTTGAAAGCAGGTCGGCCGTTGCCCAGCAGTGCATGGCTGGCCAGCCCACTGGGGTTGAGAGAACCAGGACGTAGTGCGGGGACATGTGCCATGCACTCCTTCTTTGTTAATATTTCCCGCAACAGAGCTTACAAACCCAGAGGCCTGGTTAAGGAAGTTAACCTGAGAAGAGGGTGCTTGTGTTCACGCCAGAGACATAGTGCTCTGGGCTTTGAGTGTCCACAGGCTAGCTCCCAGCTCCACAGTTGCAAGCTCTGTTGGGACACTTTGAGCCTTGACAGTGAGAACTCTTCCAGTAACCAAGGCTTATGGTTCTGGCCCTCTATGGTTCCAGCACTCAGGTTTCTGCTTCCAGAAGCCTTGGAAGCTGCTGGATGGGTCTAGGTAAAAGTGACAATGAACTCTTCTCTTCTTTGTTTAACTAATCCCAACCCATAATAATCACTACTGCCTAACAACAAGCAATAAAAAAAGACTGTACCATAAAAGCCTGGACTGCCACCTCATGTTGCAATACCATGGCTTAGTACATGGGAAAGAATACCCCAGGTCAGAGCCAACCAGATTGAGAACAGCCTGCTTCTATAGCCAGAAGAGGAGCATCACAGGTTAGTGTAAGTGCTGGCATTCCACCTAGTAGAGCCTGATAATGTGTACAGCTCAGTTCTGCCCATCGCTGGCACTATATGAGAACCGTAAGGATGCAGTATGCACTAGACCGGCCGTAAGTCCCCCTCTCCCTTTAACAGCCACATGCCCCTCACTGCCCTGATCATGGACATCTTACTAAGTCCCCTGGGCAGACGTTCTCATCTCTGTTCCTCCAGAGAAGAGCTGCAGGTGAGCAGGTCATATAGCGTTCACTGAGGCTGGTCTTGCCCAAGTGCAGTTACTTCAAAGCCACCATGCCTGCTGTGATAATAGAAAGAAGCTGCTTCACCGAAGAATCCCTGCTCAAGGCAGCTAAGCATGAGAGAAAATGTCAGCTGTCAGTAAAGCAGCTAGCTGGCCAGCCTGGGCAGTTGTTGTTCATTTGAGACACCAAAGAGCGGGCACAGATTTAACATCCTTTACAGTGTTTAATCCCTAGCATGTCCTTAGAAGGAGCTGGATCCCTCTGGTGTGTTACTATAGCACCCCAGCTTCCTGCTTAGGAGCACTTTCCACAACACAGCTTGGGCAAGTGCAACCTGTCAGAGTGGAGGACACAGAGGTGACAGGTGAGGAGTAGCAGATTGAGCATCTAGAGTAAAGGAGAGGAGCAAACTGCCAGAGGAGACCCTGTAAATCTGTTTTTGGTCATATGGAGCCTTTGGTCAAATAATAAATTCTGGCAGTGAAGAGCTACAGAAGGTGGGGTGAGAGTGTTACCAGCTGAGCCAAGATCACAGACAACACATGTACTGGGTGTTTGGAGTCTGACTATCTAGAATGAGGGCTTTCTGAGCACTGTGGGCATTCACTTCAGATTCTACAAAAGGCTACGACTTCAGAATGGGGTTCTCTAACCACAGATGAAGGGGCAATTCTAGACCTGCCTGAGTTTACAGCCAAAGGTCAGCAAGACCAACTTAATGAATTTTACTGTTTTTCATAAGAAAGAAATAAAATCCAGACCCCAAACAACAGTGATGTGGTTTGACTGTTCCCCGAAGGACCATCCATTTCATAAAGGACTGGTCCTATGGTGAAGCTGCTGGTAAGCTGGGGATCTTTGGGGGAAGGGTCACTGGGGGCGGGCCCTTGAAGGAGATGGTGAGGCTCAGCTTCTCCCCCACTATCTGTTTCCTGGCTCAAGGTGAGTGGCTCACCCCGCTGGTCTTTCCTCCCTCCCATTCTATCCTTGTTAGAGATTCCAGGAAACAAGCTCACTTGATCTTGAACTAGAACCTTCGTAATTGTGAGTCAAGATTAATTTTTTTTCTTTAGACATCTTGGGTATTTTGTTACAGTAATGGAAAATTTAATAACACAAACCATATCTATTATGTCCAGTTACAATAAAAATTATGACTGGACCTGTGTTGAGAAAAGACCTATTTCAGGAGAAGATGCAGCTGGTCAGAAAAGACTCAGGGAAATTGGGAATTATTTTTAAAAGACATTGTCCATTAATGTCTTTAAATCAAAGAATAATAGCAATGATTATGAGGAATATTTATAGAAAATAGGAATTATTTTAAAAATGAAAAGGAAATTCAGTAGTTGGGAAACACGATGTTCAAAGTGTGAATCGAATGACTGTTTAAACACATTAAACAAACAAAGAAACAACCCCAACAAAGTACACAAGCCAAAAAGTGGCTAAAATCAAAATAATGAGTTGAAGATGTCCTCTGAGAAGTCCTGGCTACTCTGCTTCTCATGGAAGCCTTTACTGAACATGGAGTGGCCTGCTGCCAGCCGCTGAATGCCTCTGCTGGCTGCTCTGGAGGGACACTCTGGACACTCTGCATCCCTCGGAAAGTAGCGCTGTGAGGTTTGGTGCTCAGTTCTTTAGGACGCAGCAGCCACAGGAAGGAATGGCGGTCAATAGCACCCTCTATGGGACGAGAGGGCATGACAGTAATGGTGTTGTGTCTCCCAGGAGCTGTAGTTTCCAGATTCAGGGAGACCAACTTTGAGAAGCATTCAATCTTCTTCATGATCCAAGAGCTGGACTTCGCAACAGTTTGAATATTCAGGTAGTTTGATTTAATTTGCACAGTCGTTCATAGAAGTTATAGTTGCATGAACTGGGAAAATATAGCTTTTCTATCATGATGATAATTGCCTTTTTAAAACAAGTTGATATTCTCATAATATGCTTCCTCTTTTGTTGGCTGGTCAAGTCAGGCTATGTTAGTCAGACTTTTAAATAAAGAGCAAACCTTGGTTTCCACTCTTGATATAATAGTTTTTCTATTTCAATTCTCTCCCTCTCCCCCTCCCCCCCCCTCTCCCCCTCCCCCTCCCTCCCCCTCCCCCCCCCTCCCTCCCCCTCCCCCCCCCCGCCCCCCTTCCCCCTCCCTCTCCCTCTCCCTCTCCTTCTCCCTCTCCCCCTCTCTCTCCCTCTCTCTCTGCCATTGCAATTAGTTTTTATATTCTTTCTTTTTCGTCAAGGGATGACTTATTTGTTGATTTATAACTATTTTAATTACTCGGTTAGGAGTTCCATGTAGGATTTCTTTTCTTTTTGGACGAATGCATTTTACTTATTTAGGTTTGCTACTGCCATCTTTATATTCTCTCTGCTTGCTGGCTTTATCCTTGGCCCATCACCTTGGGATTATTATTCTTTATATTTGTATTACTCAAGCTATTGTGGGTGCATTGTGTCTGTTGGTGTGCTCATTTGTGTGTGTTAGATTTTAATATTGTCCTATAACCACATCTGAAGTGAATAAGCAGATCCTCAAAAGCAGTTGCCCAATGTCTGAGAATTCTACAGAATTCTCAGTAGGGCTCTCTCTCTCAGGAGAAGACAAGAAAGACTTTCTCAGAGCACCAGGATGACATCCACTTTTGGCATAATACAAGGAAGTGTTTAAGTCAAAGAGCTGTCTCTTTGACATATATAAACAAAAATTCACTTGTTTGTAGCAGTAATATTCATGATATCTAATGAACAGAACCTGAATAAAGAAAATATGGCATATATTCAGGATAGAATAGTATTTAACCATAACAAATCTAAGCCCTGTTATATGTGGCAGAATGGAAGAAAGCAGAGGCTGTTAGGGTGGGTAAAGTGAGTGTGGGGCACACAGGCAAATGGCCCGCGCTCCGACTGCTCTCTGGAAGTTGGAGGTGGAGGCTGAGGAATGAGTAAGACACTGGGTAACAGAAGGGTGCGTGGAAGGGTAGATGGGACAGGATGTGGACCGGGCACACTGGGGGCAACTTCTGCAGCACGATGTGATGCCGTGTGGATAGCCCTTAATTGAATATTTTGACATAGTTGAGAACAGAATTTTTAATATCTCCAACCCAAAGAAATAGCTGGGGTGGCAGATGTGTGTTATCCTGCTGCTCATTAAAGATCGTGTGCCACAGTATACCTTGTAATTATCTATAATTAGTATGTGTCAACTAAGAATAAAGAAGTCTTTAGCTTTTTTTTTTTTGAGACAGAGTCTCTCTGTGTAGCTCTAGATGTCCCAAAATTTACTATTTAGACCTTAAACTCAGAGTGCTGGATTAAAGGCATGCACTACTACACCACTAAAGTCTTCAATCTTTAAAACAAAATGTCCCTTTATACAGGTTTTAACAAATCCCTCAGAAAATTCCATTGACATTTCTGAAGTTTGGCATGTGAACTATAAGACTTAGTCTTGAGAAACTGATATATTTTCAGGCATCAGTGCACTCGAGAATCACTTTGGGTCTCCTTATTAAGCCATCACCTGGATCCCACCAGTGTACACATGAATCAACCTGTGGGGTCCAGGCAAGCTTTCTAGGCAGCCCTAGCCAATAGCAAGTCTTGGCAATCCTGATTTGGGAGCAAACGTTGCTAATTGAATCCTTTCTGCTGGTTGGATCCATGGACTGCGCACAGTTGGTTTTAGTGGAGAATAGAAAGTTGGGAAGGACAGACACAACTCATTTTCTGAGAGTACAAGAAGACCACGAAGGACATGCCGCCAAGCACGGTGTCCGGCAGTGCGGCTTGGGGGCTCTGCCCTATTGGACTTCTTTTCCTGAAGGTGACAAATTGGCCAGTGTTGGCTCCTTGCCGGCAGGTCCAGGCGAGAGGAACGAACCTGTCCAGCTGAGTCTGCCTGGGGCTGCGCAGGATGGTGAGTGTTGTCAGCTCAAAAGAAACACACCAGGCCAGGAGTCTTGTCGAAGCAGGAATTCAACTTTATTGTATCAGCCCCTCACTTATATAGAGAAGGCAAAGGGGGTGGGCACTTCGGTATGGGGAGAGATGACATAGGAAGCTTCCTCTTTAGGGCCCCTGCTCTGCCCTAAAGAGGAAGCTGAGGTCTCTCCTCCCTGTGCCAGTGCCAGTGCTGAGCTGGAAACCTGGGACCCTTGGACAGGTCGCTTTGGGCCCTGCTGCCCTGGACCTGGTGCTGAGGGCCATCACCATGGAGACAGCAGCGGGCCCCCGGATGGGGCTGGGCAGCTGAAGGGGAGGGGTAACAAAGAAGCCTTGAGACCTCGATCAGGAGCAAGGGCACCACCAAGGTTCAGGCAGTGACGTGCCCTGTGCCTTGTTGCTGCCCGGGAGTTGCTGCTGGGGGGGGGGGGGGAAGGGAGGGGAGAGGTGCAGGACAGCCCAACAGGCCAAAAAAATGGTTTTTTAAAAAATTATTATTTTAAAGAAGATACTTTAAAAATTTCTTTTCTCATTCTTCCTAATTTCTCTTTGTGTTTTAAAACCACTTGCTTATGTGCTTTGTGGTTTTTTGTCTATGCATATGCATGCTGAGGCATGCATGTGGCAGCGAGAAGAAAACCTGTTAAAGTTTATTCAGTTCTCTCCTTCCACTGTGTGGGAATTGAAGTCAGGTCATCAGGACTAGCAACTCATGTCCCTGCCCCACGTCCCCCACTACCCCCACCTTTTTTTTTTTTTTTAAGCAGTTCTTGGAGCCTGGGGCCTGTTTTCCCTGGATAAGCCCCTAAGGCTGTCTATGTGAGTATAAAGTTGCACTGGTGCCTGAAATATACAAACCACATTCCGTGCTTCCTGCCCGGTTCCCCTGAATCCTGGAACTCGAAGCTGCTGCCTTTATTGTCCTGTTAGTAACTGCTAGTGCATCCTAAAACTAATTCTTGCTTTTAAGTCCTGAGCTGTGTGGTCTTAGACAAGCTCCGCCCCTCCTCCCTGCTCCACCCCCGCCTCCCAGCTCACCCTTCTGTCTTCAGTTTAAAAGTCAGAGCATCTGGGAATCCTGCAGCAACAGCTTTTCATTTCCTGGGTTCTGATTGACTTCCTTCCTCTTTCCTCTTTACAACTTTGAAATTAAAATACAATTACATCATTTTCTCCCTTCCCTTTCTTTGCATCTCTCCCAAGCATACACACCCTTGGTCTCTCTCACATTCATTGCCTCTTTCCCTTGTATTCAACAATTATATATACACACATGTATTTCTAAATATATATAAACTATATATTAATTGCTAATATATATAATAAATAAATGTATATCCCTAAATGTGTATAAACAATATATACTCTGTATGAGGTTACTTGTGTATATGAGTCAGACCTGACCAGAGGAATGTGATGTTTGCTATGAGATTGTGACTCCTAGAAATGTTGGGAACACTATACCCATGAACTCTCACCAATATGGCTACCCAAACATAGAGCAAATGGGAATGATACCAATAGTACGGAATAGGGAGATCTCACTGGGCTCCACCCTAGACAAAGAATGACAGGCAACATCTTTTTGTTTCGTTTGCTTGTTTGGTTGGTCGGTTGACTTGGTTTTTCAAGACAGTTTCTCTGTGTAGCCCTGGATGTAGACCAGGCTGGCCTTAAACTCACAGATCCTTTGAGTTCTGCCTGCCTTGCCTCCTGAGTGCTGGGATCAAGGTGTGTGCCACCACTGCCCACCGTTCCTAAAATTCATTTATCCCATGCTTCTTCCTGCCCCCACCCTCTTACATTTATAGTTGGCCTAAAACCTGGCTGCTTGTCCAAGCCACTCCCTCATCCAGACTGAAATCTCTCGATTGATCCTGATTACAGCTGTAGATTCCCAAACACTAATGGGAAATGCTCAAGGATTCTCTCTTCCCAGTTTTCCCAAGGCCAGGGGAGGGTGGTTTCCAGCAATAAGAAATTCATCATTAATGGCTGCTTGAGCTCTTACTGTGTGATGTGTCTTATCTCACTGTTCTCAATTAATCTAAACCTCACTGCAACTGCACAGCCATGATGCCACCACAGCCAGAAGCCACTCCTTATGAGTCTGAGCTGAGCCTCACTTCCTCTTCCTCCTTAGCTCTGTGTAAGACATCACCCAGGCAATGCTGTTCTGAGGTTCCTCAGCTTACACTGTATTTTCATTATTTTAGCTGTAGCAACTAAGATTTACATTGTTTAAGAATCTAGAAAAAGACACTACTTCACTTACATTAAAAATTTCAATCAAGGGGCTGAAGAGAGGGCTCAGCAGTTTTGAGTACTTACTGCTCTTGCAGGGGAGCCCTGGCCTGGATCCCAGCATCAGGAATGCTCTATTTGGGGGTGGAGCCTGTGTGGAATAAGCAAGCCAGACATTCTCCAGCATTCCCTGTTACTGAAGAATAGCAAATGTCATTTCTCCTCCTTCCTCCAAGAGGCCATTGCTAACCTCCTCACTGTAGTTAAACCCAGCCTACTGAAGGTTAAACTGATTGCAGGGTGTGCTGACACACACCTTTAAGCCCAGCACTTGGCAAACAGATGCAGGCAGATCTCTGTGAGTTTGAAGCTAGTATGGTCTACACAGTGAGTTCCAGGACAGCCAGGGCTGCAGATAGAGATCCCGTTTAGAAGGAAGGAAGGAAAAAAAGAGAGAAAGATTGACAAGGAAGAGAAGTTCTGCATCCTTCTGTGTTATAGGACTATTAGGAAACCATTGCACGGAACACTGACTGATCTGGTCATAGAAACATACAACACAAGAGCACTAATGGTGTTCTTCTGGTTAGGCTTTTGCTCTTTGCTGGCTTAACCCAGTTCTTCTTAAGAGAGCCTGATTCCATTGGTCAAACACAACTTGGAGCTGACCAGTCAGTCTGCCCGACTCGCATTCTCCTGGCATATGATTCGTCTGTAGACAAGACGCGCATGGAATCACGTCCTCTAACCTCTTGTCTTTTAGGGTGTACGTTCTGCATCGCTTAGGAACCTTGACTTGGTTTGCTGCTGCCTGTTAAAATCTTTGAAGACTCATCCACAGGGGACCTGACCGTGCACGGAAAGCTGGCTACCGGTTTCTCACATCATCTCAAGCTGTGGTTCACTTTGACTGGAAGCTTGTGGGAAGAGACTCGGGTCAGTCCACAAGTGGCTTTCGGAGTGAACACACCAGCATCTCAACCACGGACCAACCTTCGAAGGCCTTTCCACCATGACTGCCCTTCCTGCGCTCCCTTTTCCTTCATTGCAATCAGTACAATCACGTAAATGTGTCTGTCACTTTTCCAAGTTAGACTTACCTGGCGTTCTCTCGGCATCCATTGGCTCTGCAGTCTACTTTCTTTTCCCACTCCCTTCACAGCTACAAGAGTGATTGATGGTCACAGCCCATATCCACTGTCTCCCAGATGACTGGACCCTTACCCTGGCAAGTCTTCATCAACTGCCCTCAGCTGGGACAGAGGTTTCCTAACACGTGACATTTCTCAACTCTAGTGCTGCACTAACATCAGTGAAAAAAAAAACAAAACAAAACCCAACCAACCAACCAACCAAACAAACTGGGCATATGCCTAGGTCTAGGTACCACCCAGAGCTCTGATGTGCTCAGGTTGCTCAGACATCCTTCCACAGCTGATCCTAACGGTGTGAGTCTCCCGTTAGTGTCTGAGGCTCTATTATAGTAGGGTTCTTTGCGCCCACTTTTGAATTTAATAAAGTCCAGACACAAACACACAGCCTCGGAGGACATTTCCAAGTAGGTCCAGAAGGCACAGACTGGCCTGATCCCCACCTTGAGTCTTTTTTTTTTTTTTTTTGGTGTGGTCTCTGCTGTCACAGCACCTGAGCTCTCAGGCCTTCCTTTTGCTCAGTGGGGTTAGGGACAACGGCCTTCAGGCTTCATGGCTGCACGTTATTCAGGAGTTACTACTGAGTTACTGACGAGTGCCTTTTGTAGACCTCTGATTTCTTGGTTTCATCACTGAGCTTATTTTCATGGAGTTTTATGCTACCAGAAATTACGCACCGGAAGTGTTTTGATTTGCTGTCACTGTGTGCATTTAATTTCCATGCACCTCCCTGTCAGAATGTAAGCCACAGAGGACAATTTTGCTATTCTTTCATTGACACCCAGTGCCTGGTGCCCATTTAGGATTAAACAAATAGAAGTGCTCCTCCTGAAAAAGACCAGATGATATAAAATTCTACCACAAGGGGGCAGAATGTGCACAGTCAATGGAGAGAGCCTCAGGCCACCAAGACAGATGGTGAAGCTAGCTTCCCAACTTCCGACTTTTCTGTACCTGTCTAAAGTACCTATAATGGTGAGGACCAGTGACTCCAGCATGGCGGTGAAAATTGTTAACTATTTCATACCTAGCTTCAGTGTTCAAGGCTCTTTTCAAATACTGGACATCATTTAAAAACTGCCAAGTAATTTAAATGGATCCTAAATGTTACAGAAACAGTATTTATAAGATTTTAAAGGATGAGGGGAGAGACAACTATTGTAAAAGATAGGAAAAAGTTAGGACCTTCCAACTTACTTGTATTTATTGCTCACAGTCTTTAATAATGATGAATTGAAGTTATACAGTCTAGATATTTATTTTATGTATATAAATACACCGTAGCTGTCTTCAGACACACCAGAAGGGGGCATCATCAGACTCCATTACAGATGGAATGAGCCACCATGTGGTTGTTGAGAATTGAACTCACAAACTCTGGAAGAGCAGTCAGCGCTCTTAACTGCTGAGTCATCTTTCCAGACCTACAGTCTAGATTTTAATAGATGTTCCCCATGTGTTTGGGAAAACAAATAAATTCTTGAAGCATTCATATATTAAGTTTTCAAATCTAGTAGCTTGTTTAGTTCAAAATTAAGATAGCAATGAGCTGAGGCTGTAGGTCAGTGGTGCAGAACTTGCCTAGCACCCAGGAGGTCCAGGGTTCCATCCCTTGTAGTGTAAAAAACAAAACAAAACAAAACAAAGCCAAAAAAACCACATAAAACCAAAGATAGAGGATAAATAGCTAGATGATGTGCAGAAAGGCCGACAGATAGATAGACAGATAGACAGACAGGAGAGTAACAGTGTGAAGGTGGGAAAGCATAAACAGTTTGGAGAAAGAAGCCCTAGGTCTGAGTATAGCTTGCAGGGCAGGCATGGAGGCTCACAGTAGGGCAGGCATGGAGGCTCACAGTAGGGCAGGCATGGAGGCTCACAGTAGGGCAGGCATGGAGTTTCAATATTGTCTGGAAACCCAGAAATACAGAATGGGAGAGCGGTAATTGCCCTGTTGTCAGAAGCTGTTCTTTCCACCTCCTTTCTGCCCACGACCCATCCACTGTCCTTCCTCAAAGTCTCCGGTAGCCCAGCCTGCAGGGTCCGTAGCTTGACCCCAGGTATCTAGTTTGGTGGCCAGCACGTGGCTCATTCACACTTTATTTTCCGAGTTTAACACCATCTCCTCTATGCACAGTTACAGGGAGAGAATGATGATAACATGGGAATGGGAAGAGGAATTCAAACAGGCATTGTCGTTCACTAAATGCTGATAGAATGGGTGTTTTACTGAAGGCTAATTATGTGGCCAACCACAAGAGAGCCTGCAGCCGGAATGAACGTTCAATGTTCTCTGGAGACCCAGGATGGTTTCCCAGAGGTAGGAGGAAAGGCCACTTTACAAATCACCTGTCTCCTCCACCCATAGCCAATGTGATCCCAGCAGACGCATGCCAGGTGGCTGAAGTCTGCTTTTTGAGAGGTTCACATGTTTTTATCTGGGAGCAATTTTATGTCCCAAGGCCAGAAACATGCTCCTCTCTGCCAAGTTCTTCCTGAATGGCCAACAGGTGTTTTTTAGGCAGTTGCATGTGATCTTATTTCTACCAGGACCCTGAAGATATTCGCGTCCTCGGAAGAAAATTCTCAATCCATTTAGCATCTTATTATTGCTGCTGTAATTAGTAATTAGGTAATTACTAATTAGGTGTGACTGTGACAGTCGTTAGGTGAAGAATCCAAATGGATAAATATGCAGAAGATGTGGCCATTCTGAGTCTGCGCAAAGTTAAAGGACTTGCAGAGAAGCATCCGATCCCGTTTGGGCTCCCCTCCAGCGGTGTGGGCAGTTGTGTGTATATGCAGAATGGAGGGGTGATTACACCGTTGCCAGACCACCTTCTTCCCATTTTCTTTCTACGCACACTTGTCCGTTGTCCGTCCTTCTTGTCTTTCGTACCCCACACCCCCTCTCTGTCCCATCTGTGAATGCCCTAGATCAGACCATTTTACCCAGGCTGTCAACACCGTCCGTCCCCACCCAGATGGGCTTACCCAGTCCATCTAGGGCACCCCTGCCAGATTCTTCCCATTTTCAAGCTTTCCATTGCCTGGAAGATATATGCTGACATATTCCTTGTGGCTTGAAAACCTTCTTGGGTAGTTTTATCAACTTGGTACAAGCTAGAGTTATCAGGGGAGAGAGACTTCCATTGAGAAAATGCTTCTGTAAGATCGCCTGTAGGTAAATCTGTAGGACATTTTTCTTGATTAATGCTTGATGTGAGAGGGCCCAGCCCATTGGAAGCAATCTTACTCCTGGGCAGGAGGCTCTGGTTGGTAGAAGAAGGAGAAATGAACAAGCCCAGGGAGCAAGCCAGTAAGCAGTGATTCCCATATCTCTGCTTCCGTTCCTACCTCCAGGTTCCTGCTTTGCCTTCCCTTTATCATCTTCTGTTCTAGCACAGCTACAGCAATGGCACGAGCATGACTGGTTCTGTGTTCTGAATGTCGTTGCCACCACCCCTACCCCCACAACCTTGGATTTATATGTTGAAATCTGAACCCCTAAGCTGATTGTACCGCAAGGTGGGGCAACTTTCGGAGGTCATTCGGTGCTAGAGGTAGCACCTCCACAAATAGGATGAGTACCCCTGTACTAGAGGCACCAAAGGGACCTTCATCCCTTCCTCAGGTGAGACCACAGCAGGAAGGCTCCACCGAGGAACCAGAAAGCAGACACCCAACAGATGGTCGGGGATCCCAACCTCAAGAACTGTGAGAAGTACATTTGTGATTTCTAAGCTGCCTTGTGTATAGTGCTTTGCAATAGAGACTAAGACACTTTCCTATTGCTACATGCGAAAGGGCCCAGTGACAGATGGGCTCACCTGGCACACAGAGTCCCCATAGGAAGCCTGTACTCAGGTTGCTGTCATGTGCTGATTTCCTGGGTGGGCCTCACCCTCCCGTCCACAGCCTTCCACAGTCAGGCCTCTTCCTCGGAAGACCTCTCTGTATTAGAATTATCTTCCCCTTTGCTTCTCTAAGCATTGATGTTCACAATCCAGCCCCTTGGCCTTGGGTCTCTCACTCACGTGCAGTTCCCTAGAGTCGTTTGGAGCCAGGTCGCCATCTCCTTCATCTTATGGATCAGCACGTGGTCGGGGTTGAGTATGTGCCTGGTGGGTTGAAACTCCCTTTCTTTACTTTCATTGGATTTGGTCCTGAAATTGCCTGAGCAGGTGGGCCCTTTGTTGAGATGATTATGGCAGTACGCGTATACAAAGAGCTCAAGAAATGTGGCCTGGGCCAGGTGCCGAGGTTACAGAGGCATGCACAGAGTCCAGCTCAATCAAAAGAGCAAGAGTAGATCCACCTGGGATGCCATAGTCTGTGCTGAGAAAGATGGCTGCTTGCTTCCATGAGTGGCAGGAGAGTAACAGCAAGGATCTCAACCCTGGTTTGGTTATTTCCATCAGCACAATCCTGGGGGTGTTTCCTCACTTCTCTGGGTGTCATTTTCCTCTGTTATAATAGTTCCCTGGAAGAACTAAAAAGGGTAAAGCAGATAGCATCAAGTAATAGTGTTGAGCCACGAATGTACTAATACTGAAGACAGAGCTCTGCATAACAGAATTACCCCTAAGAACACAGAAAACAACGGCTGTAACTCCCTCCTCTGTGCCTGGTAATAATGGCAAGATGTCTGAGGGACCATCCCAGCAATGGGGAGGGGACAGAGAAGTTGGAAAAACATGCCCTGGTCCTTTGAGTACATTCCCAAGATACCAGACTGGCCACCAGCATTTCCCAGCCTCCCCCATGCCCTGGGAAACTGCACAAATTGAGCCCGTCCCACAAGCCACTCTCAGGAACAGTGTTGACCCCCCTTGCTATTTTATATTCAAAGAGCAAGATATCAGCCACGTAGGATATGGTCCTCTGGACATCTGTAGGCAAGTGAAAGATGAACACAAGTTTCCTAGAAAAAGTTACAGTCAGTGCCAGGAAGAGATGCCCCCATCTGTATCTGTATTCAGAGAAGTCTTAACGAGAGGAGAATCCAGTCATCCATATGGAAGGCAGAACATATAGGGGGGTGGGGAGGGAAAGTTCAGTGGTCAATGACCATCAGGACGGGGCTGTTCCCAGCCAGCAATGACATGGGCTAAAGAGTCCAGGCCTGGTCCAAATGCTGAGTCCAATGGTCTGCCTGAAGCATAGCTTTAGAAAAGGGGCACATTTCCCAAGTAATCCCTTCGTTATCAATGAAGGGGACTGCTGACTGTCTGTCTTGGAGGGGTGACGGTTCCACAATGCACTTCATCTAAGATGTCTGGTCACATTCTGTATGATGAGCGTCCCTTCCGGTTAGGGGACAGAAGTGACCACGGGCTGAATGAGTGTTCATACCCTGTTCCACAATGAACGAACTCAGATGGAAGGGTTCAAAGGCAGTTCATGGAGGACAGAACGAGAGCACTGCTGTTTCTTCCTGTGATTTAGTGAAAAATTTCCAAACCCTAAGGAAGAGGGCTTGTTTAGTGGCTATTCCTGTTTGCCAACTTGACGATTTCAATCCAGAATTGGAGGGCTCGCCTGTGATCCAGATCTCAAGGCTGTACGACACAAGTTTCTGACCTGGATCTTGGCATGGAGATCTTGAGGCATAGTGGCCATGAAAAGCTTAGGCCCAGGTAAAGTAGTACAGGCCCTTAATCCCCAGAGACTGAGGCAAGGAGATCTCTGAGTTCAAGGTCAGCCTGGGACAAAGCAAATCCCAGATCCAGATCCTTTAATTTGGGCCACACCTTCTGCTGGAGACCTACATAAGGACATTGGAAGAAGGAAGATTCGCTTTCCTTCACCTGCGTGCCTTGTGGGACTGAGTGACTGCTAGATCCTCGGACTTTCATTCACAGCTGCTGCTGACCATTGTTGGGGAGTTGGACTACAGACTGTAAGTCATCAACAAATTCCCTTACTCTATAGAGACTACCCATGAGTTCTGTGACTCTAGAGAGCCCTAATACAGGTTGGAACCAGAATAGACCATCTTCATGAGGGACAAGAAAGATCCAAGCCAAAGCCAATCTGAACCCCTGTGGCTAAAACAAACATTAAAATACCCTGGATCATTTCTATGACTAGTTAAGAGCTTGTCTTTAGGAAAGTCTTTCGTTGGCTTTCTGAATTTGCCAGACCACTCCTCCCTGCTTCTGATATTTACCTACAGCTTAGACCATTTAACTTATGAAAAAAACGCTACAAGGTGTCTCCCAGAAGGAGCCCTAAGATGGACAGTTTCTGCAGCAAAGGCATGGAAAGTGCAGTTTCATCTAAAGACTGTGTCAAGAGGACCTGGACAAGAGAACAAGCCCACCTGTACAGGGTGGGAGGGGCTCCCCTCTGGCAGAAGTTCTCAACCTTCCTAACACGGCGACCCTTTGATACAGTTCCTCATGTGATTAATAAAATTATTATTAATTATTATAAAATTATTTAATTGTTTCTTCATAACTGTAACTTTGCTACTGTTAAGAATGGTAATGTAAATATCTGGTGTGTGGGATGTCTGGTTTGTAACCCCTGTGAAGGGTCATTTGACGCCCAAAGGGGTTGTGACCCACAGGTTGAGAACCACTGACCAACTTATTCAAGAGTCAAAGGTCAAGATTTGGCGCTAGTGCTAGGAGCTGAGGGATAGCATGAGCTGTGGCACTCACCGTGCTTTGGTGAGTGGTGCAGTGCCACTGTGAGCTTAGCTGATAGCACCTGCAGTGTGGCTGGTGCTGCAGAGGTACTCTGCATAAAGAAACAGAAGTCACCATCAGCTGCATGGAGCTTAGGGACACTGTCTGGTTGCCATTTCCAACCTTAGGACACATTCTTGTCCACTCACCCAACACTCCTCAGGGATATCTTGATGCCACTCAGCGGCGTGGTTCTAAGCACAGGTCCCATGATGCCTCACTGGAAACGCAGAGCCTTCTGCCTGGTGGGTTCTGAGAGCAGGTCCAGCTCATTCGCAGCCTCTTCCTCCCCTGTTGCCTGCACTGCCTTTGAGAGTAGAGCTCTCCCCTGCCGTCCTGCCTTACAGGGCCCTCATAGTCTCTAGCTTCTTTGGACACCCGCAAGGACATCTTTTTAGGAGTAAGAGCTTTTGAGTGGGAAGTTCTGAGCTCTAAGCCTAGCTCTGTTCTCTGGTGGCCATAGGCTCCTGGCAAGTGACTAAGTCATTCCTGTTACAGAGTTTCTGTGTTTGTTCTTCAGAGGGTGGTAAAGCAGAGTAAACAAAACAGGAATAAATAAAACAAGGTTATGAAAGGACTTCAGGTGGCACTAAGTGCCAGAAAAGTCAAGACAAAGAATAAGGAAAGAGATTTCACGCCAGGCAGGTAGCACAGGGCCTGAGTTCAATAAGCATTGTCACTAGGATTAGTGTTTCTAACTAACTTCCATCTTGGGGTGGCTCTGTCTAACTCTAAAAATGATCCCTCTCTGACCGTCTTCCTCCAGCTACCTGATGACTCCGAGCTGTCCCTCTGTCTACCCAGCTCCCTGGCTTCCCTGGGCTTCTCAGGCCAGTACACTGGGTTTGGGCCTGGTCGAGCCTGGATCTTGGTGTTACAACCCCCTTGACTGGCCTCCCTGGCATCTTGCAGTCTCTGCCTCTCAAGGGTCCATGCAGTCTGTAGCAGACTCTCAGTTAGAATGCCTCTTCTTCCATGTGCAGTCTGGCTCAGCAGTCAGGCAGGGTTTTACTCGTGTCATATCCACATTTCAAAGCTTTTCCAGTCTGCAAGTCCTAACTTCGTTTTCAACTTGTGACTTTGTCTCTTTGCTGACACGTTACACCCCTGCCTTCAGCATCTCTCTATATCCTGCTAGAGAGCGCTAACCCACCACGTGGCCTATCTCTAGACAACGAGGAGAGCAGAGCAAGGAGGGAGAGCCTTGATAGCTAGCGCTTGGGTAGGAAATGTGTCTGAGCCTGGCTGTCGTGACTCACTGGCCACAGAGTCTACTGGGAAAGTCGAGAACTGACCCAGAAGCTGGCAAGTTGTTGTCTTACTCAGTAAAGGTTCAATTACTCATACCCAGAGTTGATACTTAGTAAATATTCCTTGATTGTTTTCAAAACCCTCCCAGGAATGCTGGCATTAAGGATCAAGTTGCCGGTTTCTCTGCCTTATTACTGTGTTTTCATTTTAATTTCATGTTTACACAGGACCTGAAAAAGAAAACCTTTCCTACCTCCCCTACCTCTCACCAGTTGGCGATGCCCCAGAACGTCTTGGCTACACTGTCTGTGAACTTGTAAGAAGGACACTGACTGAGCTTGCTTCCCTGCATCACAAAGTTCTGCCCTAAGAAGAAAGACCAAAGGAAGCACAGTGGCTTGTTGAGAGGAGATATGTTCTGAGTGTTAGCAATTGTGTGCCCTCAGGGATTACAGATTCCAAAGCTGAACATCAGGAAGGGCACTAGCCCTGTGGTGAGAGGGCTCCTGCCCTCAGCCTGGCTCCTGTGCGTCCTCAGACCTATCTGTGTGGGAGACAACGCAAAAGCAAAACAAGGAAGCATAAGGGCGAGAGAGAAGGCCGGGAACTGACTTCATACATGGCTCTGTACCTGGTCATACGTGTGACACGGGACATGAGGGTCTGCTCATGCGACCTCTGTTTGAAATTTGAAAATTAGCCTAGATCATTGGTTCTCTGATGAATACCTGGAGATCTGTTAAAATTCAGATGACTGGGGCTAGAGACATGGCTCAGAGGTTAAGAGCACTGGCTGCTCTTCCATAGGTCCTGAGTTCAATTCCCAGCAGCCACATGGTGGCTTATAGCCATCTATAAGGAGATCTGGTGCCCTCTTCTGGCCTACATGCAGGCAGGACACTGTACCCATAATAAATAAATAGATCTAAAAACACTTAAAAATGTGGGTGACCGAACCAACTCTAGACCTTCGCCTTTGGTGGGGAAGGAGTAGAGTCTGAGACAGTCCAGTGAGTTCCCTCCTGAGGCAGACATGGCTGACCCAGGGCTGGTTTGAGAAGCTCTGACCTGCTGGTTCGCTTCTTCCAGCTCTGAGATTTTAGGAATGTGTTTCTAAGAAACAGCATAATACGAAAAGAAAGAATCAAGAAATAAAGTAGAAGAAGCAGGAGAAGTTTCCAAGCATCTCACCTGACCTCTGACAAAAAGCAGGTGCCAGGTCTTTGGCCAAGCTCAGCAGGAATGGGGCTGTTCTCACCTCCACCTAATTTCAGAGCTTCTTCTTGTTGGATTTCCACGCATCCTACATCTAAGCCTATATTTTATGACAACAGCTGCTTTAGTCGGTAATGAAATACTTTATGAGAAAACACATTGGAGCTATGAAGTGCAAGGCAGGAGGTTTATTCTTGACGTGTTTGTATTTTCTGCTTTACCTCCTTCTGAAACAGCAAATGATGACTGCAATAAAAAACAGATATAGTTGATGGTAGACAGTTGAGGAGGGGGGAATGAAACAGATTTGAATTAAATAAGAGATTCATTATCCCTCATAGTAAGCAAACTCCGAATGAGGGTGGAGGGAGATCAGGATGGCCGCAAGGAAAGATGCAACACGGATTCTGCCAGGCCTGGGAAGTGTGCAGGCAGTCACACTGCAGGGTGCCTGTGTATGGGGACCACAGACATGTTTTCAGAAACCCATGGGGTCATCTGTCTACCTGCGGCTCTGAACTCTAGCAGACTGAAGCCCTCAGGCCCTGTGGTCAGAATGCTTGATGGTCAGACCCCAGTTTGAGATCTCCTTAGTGCTTACTCGTGTCTCTGCCAACATCTGGGACACATAGATCTGGGGTACAGCACTTTTATGGATAGTTTTCTGTCTCTGCAGGTTCAGTCACTTTATCTAGATGTTTACCAACTCTCAGCGCCCAGAAGCTTATAGGTGCACAGAGACTAACAGGGTGATTTAGCAGTTTGCTCAAGAGCAAGGTCCCTTAGGACGGCCAGGCTTCTTGCCCCAGACTGTATGCTGTGGAGGATTCTGCTCTGGCCCCTCAGCCATGACGTTGCCCCAGTAAGATAAAGAGTCTGGAGAAACTGCCTGGGATTTAACTTCACCTGGACATGCTTTACTATACACACTTAAATCTGTGAGTGAGCAGGGAGTAACTGTTTCAGGGAAGCATATGAAAGGGCCAACTCAGCCAGAAGCTTGAAGCTTCGGGTGGGAACTGATGATAGAGGTCCGGGTAGGCCTCAAGCCTCAGCTTCTGCCACTGTCATCTGGCCTGTCTACACAACAGGTGCAAACGTCAGCTTCACAAGGTACCACAGTCTATTTGGATAGGGAAGGAGGTTAAAGAGAGGCAAAGAGAGCTAGGGGTCTGCAGTCTCTAAACTAACATGCGGGACTGGCTAGAGCCCAACCACACAGGTGCACTCTGCAGCTTGGCCCTCACCTGCTGGTGAATTATCCAGCATCACACAAGAGCCCTTCTCAAGGGATCAGCAGAGTTGTTTCAAGCTGAGATCCCAGTTAGTTACTCTTGAGAACATTTGTAAGTGTCTGGCTGGCCAAGGTGGCGCCAGGCAGCCCAGGCCTCAACAGCTTCTGACCTTCCCCTGACCTCTGGGGACAGGTTGGGCAAAAGCTCTAGCTTGAGCACACGGTGACAGTGCTTCAGGAACCTACACTAGGCAGCAAGAACTTGTTTTCAGGGGCCATCACCGCATTCTAACACACTTCAGTACAAACTCAGAAGAGGGTAAACTGCTGGTTAGAGACAGAGAAATCAGTCTATTCAGTACCAAGCGGTAGACACTCTAACCAAAGTGCCGAGATCTCAGCTCACTCAGCACTATGCCAGTGGCTTGTAGGAGCCATTTGGCCACTAAACTAAAAACAGAAAATTAATGAAAGTTTACTGGCTAGTTTTTTGTCAATTTGACATGAGCTAATGTCATCTGGGAAGAGGGACCCTCAATTGAGAAAATGCCCACCAACAGATTGGCTGGTAGTAAGCAAGGCTTATGGGACACTCTTTTGATTGATGAATGCCTACTGTGGGTGGTATCATGCCCGGGCAGGTGGTCCTGGATTTCTAAGAAACTAAGCAAGCCAGGAAGAGCAAGCCTGTAGGTGGTACTCTTCCAGCCCTTCTGCATCAGTGCCTGCCTCCAGGTTTCTGGAGTAAGTTACCTCATGATGGACTGAAATGAGGGTGTATACGCCAGATAAACTTTTTCCTCCTTCCTCCACAAGTTGCTTTTAGTCATGATGTTCTGTCACAACAATAGAAACCACAACTATGACAGAAATGTAGATTATAATTACAGAAATAGAAGATAGCAAATAAAAGAATAAAAAAAGGTAAGCCCACTTTTGATGTATTGGACACTATTCTAGGTAGGGCCTTTAAAAAACCCATAGCAACAAAACAATATTCTCTAATCCGTAAACTAGTAATTCAAAGTACCTTGAAAGTAGCCGCCTTTAATCCCAGCACTTGGGAGGCAGAGGCAGGCAGATTTCTGAGTTCAAGGCCAGCCTGGTCTACAGAGTGAGTTCCAGGACAGCCAGGGCTACACAGAGAAACCCTGTCTCAAAAAAAAAAAAAAAAAAAAAAAAAAAAAAAAGAAAGCAGTCTTGAGCTGGGCAGTAGTGATACCTGCCTTTAATCTCAGCACTTGGGAGGCAGAGGCATGTGGATGTCTGTGAGTTCTAGGTCAGCCTGGTCTAGAAAGCAAGTCCAGAACAGCTAGAGAGCGAAACTGTGTCTCAAAAAACTAAAAATAAAGCAAAAACCAAACCAAACCAAAACAAAAGTAACCTTTAGAAAATTTTAAGGAGATGGGTGTTAGCCTAAAGAGCAGGACCATAGAATGTGTAGGAGCCATCTTCCTGTATCACACCCTGTGTGTTTTCTCTGACCCAGGTACTACAAGGGGATGCTGAGAGTCAGGCTCCACCATTGGAAGCTGACCCAGCCTGTCTAGAGAAAACAGTGCTGGGAACCTGCCAACTTCACTTGTTTCAGAGAAGCAGCTTGAATGCAGCAGAGGTATCTGCAGTGATGTTATCTCTCATGCCCTTTCTAACATCGAAAAATTAGAACCAATCTAAACATCTTGCATAGAGGACATGCCATGCATGTGACCCATCTCCGCCATAGAAAACTGTCATTCACGTAATGATGGTAAGAATTTCACAACCTCAGTGGAACACAAGCTGCATGAGAGACTTGAGCCATGTGATTCACATGTTGTAAATTCGTGCATGCCCACAGGGGCACAGATAGAATGATGTAGAACAGCCCGCTAATGCCATGTCTATCACTTCAAGTTCATTTATGAATGATTTTTTTCATATTGATTTGTCCCTGTCTTTAAAATCTCCTGCAGTGTGTACACATTCTCTCTCTAGTCAGAGAGTGTACTAACTCCCCTGGGAGAGCAGTAAGCACTGGCTGACACCCTGCAGCTAGAGCTGCCCAGGAACAGCTTCCCAGTGAAGTGTGGCCTCAGGATCATGGGGTCCAGATCTGCTGGGTAGGAGGCTAAATGAGAAGCAGGCTAAGGACTTATGGGTAGAGGGGAAATAGTGCTTACTGAGTGCCTGCTATAGGCTAGTCTCTATGTTCAAATCTACTCAAGTAATTGCTACAGTGAACTGAAGCCAGTAAGATGGAGAGAAGAGATCTGGCTCTGGCATCCTCTTTCTGCTTCTTAAGCTCAGGCCTGAAGCCGGAGCCAGGCCTACTAACAAGTCCAAGAATCTCCATAGCCTCTCAAAATCAAGGTGATCTCACTGTCTGTGACAGAGGATGGCCTCCTGATAGACTCCCAGGGCTTCAGGCAGAGACTCCACCGTGATGGACTTTGCTTAGGAAGTGGCTGGAACACAGCTAAACTCTAAGATTCCAGTGTCACTGTCACAGGTCTCTTCAATGCCTCCTGATACTTAGACCAACTTACCTTTTGAAGTCCACAGAACACTTTTCCATCCCTAAAGCAGAAAGCTACACCGGTACACAAGTTAACTCTCTCAGTTTCAAATTCCCTGTGTTGTCCTCTCTTCTTGTTTCTTTCCTCGGCAGCCGTTTCCTTAAGGTGCCAAAACACAGGCAGAACAAAGTCACCTTGCAGGAAACAGCACTGAATCGGCTGAGAGCCTTGAGGTAATCTGGGGTCTCTGATTGGGACCTCCAGGTGCCAAGCACAGACCAGCAATACGTCTGTCTTCCATAGGATCTCTTACTTTCAGAGGATTACTTAAGTGAACTCTTATGTTTACAGGGATCCTCAACAAGTTCAGACAAAAAAGTTAAGAGAAAAAAATGCCACAGAGACATAGAGTTCTTAGGATCTTTTAAACTTCAGTGCATTCCTGAAGTCTTCTAACACACACACACACACACACATGCACACACACGCATGCACGAATGCACACACGCGCGCACGCTTGCACACACACGCACACGCACACACACAGGTGCACACACACAGGTGCACACACACAGGTGCACACACACAGAGGCACACAGGCACACACACACAGGCACACGCACACAGGCACACGCACGCACACACGTGCACACATACACAGGCACACGCACAGGCACAGGCACACACACACGCACATGCACACACACAGGCACACACACACAGAGGCACACAGGCACACACACACAGGCACACACACACAGAGGCACACACACACACACACGCACGTACACAGGCACACACACGTACACAGGCACACACACGTACACAGGCACACACACACTCACACACAGGCACACACACTCACACACACACACACACACACACAGGCACACATGCAGCATGCACACACACACCCCTACCTCCTATGCCAGGGCTCTGGACATCAACTCATCTAAGCTATTTCTGGATCTAACAATACAGAAAGCAGCCATCATGTTCAGCCAATTCTTGCTCAAATGGTGGACACAACGTTTTAATTGAAAGGGCCCCACCAGGGTGCAGCTCTCTAGCTAAGAACGGTGCAAAGCCCACATTTGCAGGCATTAGCCATCAATGACTCAACTCTAGGTGGTCAATGATACTTGTGTAGACTGTACTCTTCATCCTGTCTCCAACACAGAGATAGGTAGAGGAGTCATGGAAGGGCACCTTCTTATTTCCATAAGCTTTGCAATAATCTTTGATTTTCTTTGTCTACTATATTTTTAAATCCTCTCTGTTTGAAACGTTCCTAAGAAAAGGCAGTTACATTAAAGGGGGTCAGAAATACCCAGCATGAGAAATGCCCAGCACCTTTTTGCTGGTCCCTAGACAGCCCTAGCACCCTGAAGTATGAGCGTCGGGAGCTTATTTGATGTCTCTGGATATCACCTTTCTTCTCTATAAAACCCTGCAATCAGGAGGATGTCTCCTAGTCTTCAATTATATGTTTTTAACCAACCCTGAACTGGCCTCAAGCAAGGATTGTAGAGCTTGTCTGTTGTATTCTGCCTGTTTCCATTTTTAAAGATAAGTTTGTATGGAGCCCTGTGTACCATTTATACATACGATCGTGGAGGCTTTAGCACTGCAACAGCAAAGTTGGCCACAAAGCCGAACCTATTTTCTGTCTAATCGACAGAGATTTGCTGACTCCTGGTTTGTAGTGTTGGAAACCATGGAAGCTGGAATCAAGACAATGAGAAACCCACTGCTCTGTAAGGAGCTCACAGCGCTACATCCACAGGCTTGGGTCTGTTTATATTTTTAGCCTGTGCCACTTCTTGGGATCACACAGCAGGCAGCAAACTTATGGAACGTGTTAAGTGGAACTTCTTAAAGTTGTCCTAAAATGGCCGTATCTAAGCTTCAGTGAATACTCTCTTGGCAGGCACACTGGTCTCCCCCTCTGCTTCCTTCCAAGCTACAGACTCCTACTGCTCCTCCTCTGTAGCTCTCTTCCAGACCGTGGTGCTGGTTATTTTTAAATCTGTCCTCAAACAGAAGTCTCTCTCCCCTCAAATGATCTAACTGTTCTTCTCTGGGTCATGTCTATGTGCATTTTGTGAACACAAGCACCTGTGACCCAAACCACGCACTTGCAAGAACAGTCAAGGCTATGGCTTCCAACAAGAACTTTTTGGGCCATGCACTCATGGATGAAGGCCAGACTTTGTGGTCAGAGTTAGGGTGAAGCTCTTTTTTTTTTTTTTTTTTGTAGGTTATGTGACCTTTGTCAGTAATGTCATCAAGCTTAGGGATCACCAGTTGTGAATCAAGTCAGGTCTGGCCACCTGTCCTTAATGAGTCAATAAAAATGGTCAACTGAAAGCAGAAAAGGGAGCTTTACTCAGTGTGGCCACATTGGGAAGGGGAACAAAGAGATCCAGCACACCCATCAAGTCATCTTTGGGGTCCTGAAGTGAGATCAAAGTTGAAATAGAGGGCTAGGGATCTAAGCAGTGTCTGTCACTCAAGGCGTGTCCCCTCCACTGCTGAGTCATAGGTCGAGGTTGCAGACTGGTCTTGAGGAAGTGTGTGAACTCTCTTTCCAGGAGACACGTTCTCGTTGTGGCTGGTGCTTTTTCCTTCTTCTAGCAGAACAGTTTTGAGGAGATTTTCATTTCTTTGGGCCCCTTTTTATAATAGTTTGACAGTTAGATTCACAGACACAGTGTCTGGTTAGACTATCTTTATCTTGGCCAGCCCTGCAACTGTAGGAGTGGGGCAGCTGTATGCAGTTGAGGTGCTGAGGAACCAGGGTACTCAGCTGACAACTAAACACATACTCACCCAGTGTGTTGCTGAAATGTAGGCTCCTGCCTTTGCAAAGACTGGTTGTGGTTTCTACCCTGAAGTTTTGTGACGTATGTTTGCTCTTCTATGGATCATATTCTTGTTATTACATCTTTACACACAGACACACACACAGATAGACAGACAGACAGACAGTCAGACACACAGCTGAGAACATAGCTGAACCCTTTGAAGAAGGCAGGAGGAGTACACAGATAATTAAATATATATACACTGAGTTTTCTATTATTTGGTTTTTGTATTTTATTTTATCTTATGTTTTCTTGCATTACTGGGAGTTGAGCTTAGGGTCTCAGGTATAGTTGGCATGTGCTTTACCACTGAGCTTATATACACTACATACATATATTCATAGAAATATTTATTTTAAAAATTCACATATTTTAAATTAACAAAATTTATCTTCCTAACTGAGCATTGGGCATCTGGAAGGGACATAGCTTGTGTGTACCAAAGGGCTAGTGTGGTGTATGACATATCAGACAGCCTGAACAAAAAGGTTGAGGAGAGTTTCTTTGAAATGTAAAGCTATAAGTGAGGAACTAAATTTGTTCAGTAAACCCTGTGAACACGGGCTTAAGGCAGACTAGCTCTTACAACCCTTGTTCAAAAAGTTACTTAGCGAACATTTATTGAGCAGCTAATGTGGACTCTATTCCTTCCAGTTGGAGTGTCTCTTACATTGCTAGGTATCACCTTACAGCTCATCAGAGGTTTTAAGGGAAACTGAGAGGGCATGGGTTGGAGAGAAAATCCTGGAGGATCATTAGCTGTTGTCACCCGGAGATAATGAATCTCTGTGTTGTTAAGGGAATCCTGTGAGGATGTTTCCATTCACAAGCCACTAATGTAGAGTCTAAAGATCAGGAAGTGCGGAACACTCTGAGTTTTCCCAGGGTCTTGCACTGTGAGTGCTGTTGGCTCTGTTTTTCCTGACCAGTTTGAGATTGGCTCTTGGATAGCTAACCTGCCCTTTAAATGCTAGGACAAGTGACCCGTGCTTTGGAAGCCACTACAGGTTCAATGTAAGAGGCTCCTGTCCTTTAATACAACACAGAGAGCCAAAGGAGCAATGCCTGAGAGCTGAGAGGAGTCTACCACGCGTCCTTTTCCTCAGCCTGGATTTGCCCTGGGTAATTCTGGGTGATTTAAAAAGCTAAAAAGTTGCCAAAGGCCCCTGCTTGAGACTTCTATTACCCTTGAGCACATCTCTATCTCTAATAGGGATCATGCATTAATGACAGAGACAAGTCCTAGGGAAGATTAAAGCCTTGTATAATTAAAAAGATAAGAGCCAGGCTAGCAGAAGGAAATTGGGATTCACTTAGCACAAGCCCTCCACCCCCAGCCCCCATCCAGCCTCCCGGTCCTGCTATCAAATGTTCCACTCAAATATGTCCTCTCTACTTGCTGAGAGTGAAAGGCTGAAGGGCTCTTATTTATGGCCTGCTTCGAGTTGAGCCTCAGGCCTTGCTTGGCTAGGGCGTTTGTTTACTTAGTGCTCAGAAGGGGAAGGGAGAGGCAACACAAATCCACAGAGCCTACAAGGTGCTGTGGGTTCCTTTTCTCTCCCATCTCAGTTCCTCTGATCTTCTTGACAGGGGAAGAAAAATACTGAATGGAAGGTCTATTTCCTTCCTCCCTCAGCCCGAGGCTGACAGGAGGGCTAAGGGTCACCGCTGAGAAAGCTCTGTTAGGTTATTTGTGTTGGGAAGCCACGCCACTTCCCACACCCCCTTCCATCTTTCTCAGGTTTCTGTGGGGGCAGGATGGAAAGGTAGCTGACTAAATGGCCTGTGAGACCAAATATTTGGGGTGCCCATCCTTCAAGGAACCCCAATTCTGATGACCATCTAAAGTGTTCTGAAGCTGGGGTAGAGTGGGGTTGACAGTGGGTCTGCAGGCTAAGCAGGTGGCTGCAAAGAGGGTGGTGTATCACATAATAGTGGGCTCAGCCGGCCCAGGGCTGCCAGAACTGGTCTTAAGAGGCCGTCACCAGCAGTACCTTTATTTTACAGCTAACTAGTGGTAGATTTAAGCTAGACCCCCAGGACTGCCCTGAAGCCAGCACCGAGCTGCTTTGAATGAGCTGTACTGAGAGCAAGATGAGACAGAATTGCAGCTTCTCTACTCACAGGAATCCACAGGAACCTGGTCAGAACCCTCCCCAGTAGACAGCAGCCCTTGATGAGAACTCTCCCCGATAGACTGCAGCCCTGATCACTTCCAATGCAGATGATGTGCTTGTACAAAGAAGGTAGCCTTGAAAAGAACAACCCAGGACATGCGGACCAAGGCAGAAGGCAGTCTGACACCTGAAAGGAGTGGACACCCACAAATACAGTGAAGTAATCTGGGTATCAGATCTTGTTCCACGTTCAGTTACTCATCTGAAAGCTGTATTTAAGGGTTCACATTAAATTCACTTAATATGCACACCACAGGCACCTCAAAGTGTACATAAGGGAGTAAACAATGCCAACTCTTTGTACTTCAGCTGACAGAATCCAGTATGAACCCAGGTACAAACACTTGACAGAAAATGCCAGATGCCAGTCAGCTTTCCAATGCTAGAAAACAGAGCATTGTCTACAACCTTCCTTTCCCACACTGGTCATCTCCCAATGACTTCCAGAGCAGAGACTCTGTCTCACATGTTGAGCCCGCTCTATATAGACCACAGAGTGATGTAGTTACCCAATGAGGGCCAGGCAACACAGCTCATTTTGGTAAGAACAGAGCTCCTGAGACCCCTCAATTGCAAATCACAGCTTCTACAGAACCCTGTTAGGAACTAACACTGAATTTTTAGCGTGAACCAAAGGTTTGATAATGATAGAAGTAATCTATCATTGATAGATTCATATCAGTAATCTAGACCTAGAGTGGAGCAAACAAGGATGTGGTTATGGACATCATTTGAGATAATCAGTTGTGTCCCTCATCTCTAGAGGAGCCCTGAAACTGGAAGTGGGGTATCTGCCAGCCTTCGCTGTCATCTCCCATCACCCATCCTGGAATTCACACCTCTATGGAGTCTGTCCCTTCCCAGATTTAATCTTGCCGACCTGTAGGACAAATGGGATATTGAGGAAATCCGTGTGTGCCTTCTGAGCCTAGACCATAAATCCTGACACTTCTGCCTTGGATCAGTCACTGTGTAAGCCAATTGCTTGGTATGAGCATTCCCAAACAGTCCTATGAATTGGCCCACACTGTGAAGAATTACAGCCTCTTGACAGCAGCTAGTAATGAGTTGAGGTCTCTCACCAATAGCTACATGAGTGAACCATCTTGGAAGAGAATTCTTCGGCCTAGCCTTAGTCTAGTTGTTGGACGGTCACAGCCCCAGCCAGTGCAATGATAACATGTAAGTAGAACCTTCTTAATCATGCTGCACAGAACCGTGAGACTGTAAAGGTTTGTGTTCACTCCCATGTGCATTTGTGTGGGTACATGAGTGTGTGCAGGTGCTGGTGCACACGCATGCACATTGGAAATCAGAGGTCGGGGTTATCCTTCTGGAACCATCTTTGTTTCTTAAGAGACAGGGTTTCTCGTTAGTCTAAAACTCAGCAATTAGGCTAAGCTGTATGGCCAGAGGGTCACGGGCAGCCACCTGTCTCTGCCTCCATGAGACTGAAATCACAAACACAAACCATGACACCTAGATTTTTGATATGGGTTCTAAGAATCAAACTTAAGTCCTTGTGCTTGAAATGTCAGCAGTTATACTCTGAAACTTCCCAATGCTTGCATAGTTACTGTCTCTTTTTATTCTTGTATTTATTCTTGCTGAAATGTTGGCAAGATTAAGTAGCCCTCCCAAGTTCACCATTATATGTGTTGGCAAAGACAGGGAAAGAAGCCTTTGCCTTCCAGATCTTTCTGGTCATGTATAACCCAAGTGTGTACATCGCCTTCTGGGGACGTTTTGTCCTTTTGCATTGTGTAGGACCTGCTCTAGCTTCTCCTGGACGTTCTACGGCACAGGTGTATATAACACCCAGATGGATTGGGTAGTCACCTTGTGCTTGCCACAACCTGATAAACTAGCCTGAGTATCCCCAGTCACCATCTTACAAGCCTCAACCGAGTGCTCGCTATATGACAAGTGTTAGAGAAGCCACATCTACGGGATGAATTTCCTAGAGGCACAGTTCAATAGAGAGCCAGAGGGTAAGAGCAAGAAGGAATGAAAAAATAAGGAAGCTGTAACATTTGGGCTTGAAATGTCACAGGGAGCCAAGGAAGTAGTCTGATGGATTACCCTGTCATCTCCAAGCTGAAAGAAAAAAATCAGACCCATCCTGTTCCTGTTTCAATCCAAACAGTATTTCACAACATCAGAACGCAAAGAAAATATTCTCTTAGACACTCTACTCAGCCTATGGGCTGATGAGCACTTAACCAGAAAGTGGCATGTAAGAAGCATAGGTTGTTTAAGTGGTCATATGTCTGATTGATCCAGATTTTGTGTAACATGACATAACATATATGAGAGCCTACATGGCAGCATGTAGTCATTCATTCAAACATTCACTCATTGACTGGTGGGTAGCATAGCCTACTATTTATGCAACTCACCTTAGACAAAGAACTTAAAGGACACACTTGTACATGAGCTTACACTGTCTAAGTTGACAACCCATGTCTGCATCTGCTCTGTGCTTTGTTTGCCTGGCTCGAAGGTCTATAGATAGTCTGATTTCTTTAAGAGCAATTCTAGGCTTCTGTGGTTTGTCTCATTAAATGCTAGAATTTTGGATTCAGACCCCCCTTAAATTATAGTTTTATTGACAGAATAGGCAGAAGGACTCTTTTTTTCTGACAAGATGGGGGAAAAGAGTTGAACCTTGTAAATGTTTTGAGAATAACAATCACGGTTTCACAAGGAAGTTTTCTTAAGTTAGATGGAATCTAGTGTTGGAATTTTCCAGTCCTTAAATCCGGCTTTCTCTCAGTTCTAGCGTTTGCCCACACTGCTTCAGCCTCTTTAAGCAATCCTTTCGCATCCTTGGTCCATCTGTGTGATCTTTCCTTTTCGCATCCTTTTTGGTTCTGTTAGCTCAGTCTGCTTTGCATGGAAGTTTCCCATACATGCATCTATCATGCTTTCTAGGTTGTGAATTCCATTAGGTACAACTGTATGTGTATCCCTCTACAATGTCTAACTTGGTTAATAATAAATCTTTATTGAAATTACTTGACTGAGAGCAAATGTAGCTAGTGGAATTTCCTAGGTCACTTGTGGAATGGTTATGAACATGAATACAGTCACAGTGACCTGAAAGCAGCAGACACGATCATGGGGCACCTTGATCATAAAGTAGGGCACCTCGGCTGATATAAGCCAAGAAATAATGTGAAAGAAGGGGATCACAAAGGGTCACAGAGTTTCTTAATAAGTTAAATATTCACTCTATTGTCTGTCAAGTTCACTTCCAGCTTTACTAAATGAAAACACTCTCATATAAAGACGTGAATGTGAATGTTCTTGGAAGCTTTATTCTTAATAATTATTCTTAATAGCTCCAAATTGTAAATGACCCAAACGTCCACATTCATAACGGAACATTGTTCAACAATAAAAAGTAATGAACTGCTAGTACATTTAATAATAGAAACTAGCCTCAAAAATGTCATGCTGAGTGAAAGAAGCCGGACACACAGGACCACACAGTCGTTACTCGCTTGAAATAGTATAAAGTTGTATTAATTATATAAAATTGTACAATATTGAAAACTAGAATAAAACAGTAAATCAGTTCTTATATTAAATCACTGATGGTGGAGAGTGTATTTGAAGTTCAGAAATTAGGGACACAAGGGACATTCTTTAGATGACAGAAATATCAACCTGATTGTAGTTGATTGCTCAACTGTATAACTATGTTTAAACTCATGAAAGAGAATAGTTAAAATGGATATGTGCTATTGTATAAAATTATACCTCAAGAATGTAGGAAGAAATTGTCTGGAATATGAACGTCTTTGAGTACTCTGTGTTATTGGGACTTTCTTTTATTGTCTCTGGAAATACTGGAATATGTGAAAAAGGGAGAAATGAGTGTTATTGGATAGAGGAATTTTCCTTAAAGAGTCACAGAATGCAGAAGAGATTACAACCTTAGTGAAGATGGAAACAAAGTAAATAGAAATGATTGTAGTGAATTCAGGAGTATCACCCGAGAAAGACTCACAGATTGTAATGAGTGGTGTCTAAAGGCATAAGGCTAACTAGGATATATTGATCAAACATATTAATGATAGTTGAAGTCAAATGGGATAATGGGGCCAAGTACTCAAAATCTACCACCGAGGCAGGGTTAAACTATAATACCATTCCATAAACAAAGGCAACATTAGAAGAACGAAGGACAGAGATTAAGGAAATAACCAGAGGGGGGAACAAGGTCTAGTGACTGGGAGGCTGAAAGTAGAATGGGAACTTGTGGACACTGCTTGCTTTTGTCAACACCCAGCCTGGACGTCTCTGTGTCTGTCATGTGTGAGGTATACGATACAGACAAGGAAGTAGAGACATGATGTTGGCCTGCAAGCTAGAGGACACCATTCTGTTATGGATAGACCCCATGAACCCAGAATGGAAGCTACTCAAGAACATAGGAATGGAACTCTTATGATATCAGTCTGGTCCTATGAAACCCAAACAGCAAAACTTTTTGTCATGTGCTCAATACAATGTGGCTTGAGTATTCTTCCAGAAATACCAAGTCCACTGCTTTGAGAAGAGCTAGTTCTATTGCCGAACAACCGTAAGTAGTACTGTTGGTTACCATGATGATGATGATGATGATGATGATGATGATGATGATGATGATGATGAAGGAGAAGAAGGAGAAGTAGGGGGAAGGGAAGGGGAAGGGGAAGCACAAGGCTAGAGATTACTAGCGATTCCATATCTACCTTTCTGTAATTTCTAGTGAATTATATTTTCTGCAGTGATCATTATCAATAAATGAAACTCTTTTCCTATAACTATAAAACTATAACAGAGGAAAGATTTTCTTCGTAATTTCTCTTCTATGGGTTAAATATGTTGGTTTTCTAAAGTAGTTCCTGAGCTATATTTGACTTTCTTACTGTCTTGATCATTCACTATTGAATAACCCTGAGGTTGCAATTATTTTTACTGGTGGTAAAACTTAGAAGTAAACACAATACTTCAAGTTATGGTTCAGATAACATGGAGTGAGAAAATATAGTGCTTCCTAGTCTGGGAAGAGCAGAAGCAGAAGACTAGGCCCAGGGAAAAGCCCACTTGAAAGAACATGAGAGTGATTGTAAATTAGGAACATGACCACATGATGAGTGTTAGAAACAGGTGGCTTATATGAATGGCATACTGTAGTGAAAGTATAAGTTGTCATGGAAACTCATGTCATGGGATAATGGGGCCAAGTACTCAGAGGGTTTAGAATAAAGGGCGTGGTCTGCCTTGTTGAGTTTTGCAGAAGACGCCCTGGAGAAGGTAGAAAAATCTGGTAGTTTTCAAAGAAGAGCATTGAAAAGGAATGCAGGCATTATGGGAAGAATGTAGAACCTGGTAGCTAGCTCATTACCCCTCCAGTCAATGCACGATACCCAAGAGTGTATGGGCAGCACAAAACTGGACTTTGAGGGTCATTGAAAAAAGAGAACACGAAGTTGGGAGGAAGTAGGTGGGGCAGGGAGTAGGTGGGGGAGGGAGCAGGTGGGGGAGGGAGTAGGTGGGGCAGGGAGTAGGTGGGGAGGGAGTAGGTGGGGCAGGGAGTAGGTGGGGAGGGAGTAGGTGGGGCAGGGAGTAGGTGGGGCAGGGAGTAGGTGGGGAGGGAGTAGGTGGGGAGGGAGTAGGTGGGGGGGGGGGTGGGGGGGGGGGGGGGGGGGGGGGGGGGGGGGGGGGGGGGGGGGGGGGGAGGGAGTAGGGGGGGAGGGAGTAGGTGGGGAGGGAGTAG
>JADRCH010000181.1:1378129-1409194 GCA_019843965.1 Rhynchomys soricoides | reverse complement strand
AGGGAGTAGGTGGGCAAGGAGTAGGTGGGGAGGGAGTAGGTGGGGAGGGAGTAGGTGGGGAGGGATGGGAATAATATGATAAATACGTGGTATGTGTGTATGAAATTCTCAAAGAATTAACAAAAATGGTTTTTATTAATCTTTGAGCCTGTGTGGTTGCTTATTGTTCTCTCTGATTACAAAAGGAAAGACAGGAGTCCAGTAGCTAGGAGATACCTCTCCTACTGGGCAGTCATTAGGGGGAAGTCTCAAATGCTCGGAGTGGAGACATAGGCAGGCTGGCATTGCTGCGGTGAGTGCAGAAAGGGAGAGAGCAGGTGCAAGTTAAAGGAGGCAGGGGGAGGCAGGCGAGGCACCATGAGGGTGGGCGAGTGTCTGAAGGTGTGGGCAGTGTCAGCTCAGATAGCCTTCGCTTTGTGCTTCATGGTTTGAAAAGTTTTCCACGCTCGCTGTCTCCTTAGAGTGTATGCCGAGAGGGAGCAAGAACTATTTCTAGTTGCCAAGCAGGACAGTTTCATCCAGTGTGAGTAGAGAAAGTGGCTTTCCTAAGGCCGGCTCTACATGGTGTAAGTGCTTCTGACTTGTATCCGGTTCCCCTACCTCTATTGCTGAAGCCTGCTGCACTGTGCTTCTGAGTATTCAGGGAAGAGGCCAAAGTTGTATTCCAAAAGTGCAGTAAGGGAAGTGAGCTATGGTGAGGAGTCAGGGGCTAAGAGCTGCTGAAAAGATTGATCTCCTGGTTCTACAAAAGTTCAGTGGGGGGCTACTGGGAATTTTGTCTGGCAGCCCAGAGAGCATATGGGAAATCAGTCTAATTTGGAAACATATCAAAGAAACCTTCTATTGAATTCTAAACACTCCTGTCAGTTCCCTTAACCTTAGCTGTGCTCTGTGTCACTGAATCAGCAGATGACACCGGACAGGAATGGCTCAACGTGTGCTAAGGGACAGAGCTGTAACCAAAAATGTAAATACTTGAACGAACATCCATAGGAAGTGAAGGAGATGTCACAGACGTGAGCAGTTTGCAATGACATCCGGAGCATGTTCTGTGGGATGTTTTACAAACCTATAAGCACAGCTGTAAAGATCAGTACAGGAACTCAATAATCAGTGACTACGAACGTGCACAGGAAAGATCAAGTTAGAAAGGTGGAGGAGGTCTTGGAAAACCCCACATGAGTAGGTACACTATGATGCAGCAGAGCATTGTGTTTGCCCATAGGAAAGCAAGTCTGGAAGGCAACAGAAACATGTTCCGACAGAGTCCTGACATCAAAGTTGGAAGAGGATAGGAGGGAGAAGTGGATAGAATTTGATTACTAGATGGTTCATTGGGACGAGGGAGGAGGGAAAGAGCAAAGGAAGTCTCAATGATTTCAGCAATGGTGGCAATGTCTGTGAGAAACATCACAGTTATGATGAAAGTGAGCATCAGCATAGCACAGTGAACTAGGCAGAGACATCTGGAAAGACTGACGTTGTCACCAACAGAGCCTGGGATGAGGACTTGGAGGCCATCGGTATGAAGGAGATGTACATGGTCTCTAGGATGTAAATGCCAAGGCAAAGAGGCCGAAGGCTTAAATGATAAGCCATGCCGGAGAAAGAGTGTTGGGCCAGAGCTATCTCCTCGAGCAACAGGAAAGAAGCACTCCAATTAAAAATAGGGCATGGTGGCTCACAGCCATCTGTAATGGGATCCGATGCCCTCTTCTGGTGTCTGAAGACAGCTACAGTGTACTCATACACATAAAATAAAAAAATAATTAAAAAAAAAAAAACGTAGGGCAGTAATGCCAGATAGTGAAGAAAGGGGTTGACAGTACTGAATTTAAACCAATAAGGACATCCCTAGAGTTCTTGAGATTAGTGCCTATGACTGAGTTGGGGAGAACAATGTCTATATGTGTAAAGGGTAGTCTGGAGAGGTAAAGGATCCATCAGAAAATTATAATTATTTAAGCAATTACCCTGGATGCTTTTAAGTGCAACCATAGTAGGTGCAAGTATCTAGCCTATACCTGTGAGATCACTAAGCCTAAGCTGGATTTCCTGATGCTATGTTAGCACATGAGCCATAATCTACAGGTCTCACCACTGACCTAAGGCCAACATACTATCAAAGAACCATCATTCTGACAGAAAACTTATAGAAAATGCATGAAGGAAGCAGGCTAGAAGGTATTTCCATCTGTGTGCAAATAGTAGATAAAAACCTCATTGCACTTTGAGAGAGTTCAGCAGCTACCTGGAAAAATGACCAAACCCAGCTGTGAACTGTGTCTTTTGGACTATAAGATATATGTCAAGTTGGACTATAAGGTATATGTCAAGTTGGACTATAAGATCTGACCTTACCCTTTCTGCAGCGTATATAAGAGAATGCTCAGAGTTTATTTGAAAGGACCATAGCACATGCAGGTGAATCATATTTGTGAAATAAAGACAGTTGAGTTGTCCAGCTTGAGTCTTGGCTACCTCACTCTGTAAATTTGCACTTGTCTCAGAGGCCCTGAACTAACTTCCTGTTTCAGACCATCTAACAGTGCTAAGGCAATAAAATGGACCAAATCATAAAAGATCCCATCATCAGTTACAGACTGCTATGATTTTATCATGATTGGCGATGCTTGATAAGGAAGCTTTGTGCAGACTGACTGAAGATCCTGTGGTTCACATGCTTGACGATGACTCTTCCTGCGAGGCTTTCAACTAAACCTGCTGTTCCCGAATCAATAATACAGAATAAGTTTCTCTTTGCCAGTTATTCTCAATCATTTTGTAGCAAAAATGTCACAGCTGTGTGCCCTATGAAATGAGTTTGGAACCAAGTCAGGAAGTACAGGAAGAGTTTGGTGAGCCGAAACAAGTAATTCATCAGGGGAACTAAAGCAGCACTGGTCACGTTCACGTCCTTAAACATAAAATTCAGGGACGGGTGTGGTGGCACACACCTTTAATCGCAGCACTTTCCAGGTAGAGGTAGGTGGATCTCCGTGAGTTGGAGGCCAACCTGGTCTACAAACTGAGTCCAGGACAGCCAGGGTTATTACACAGAGAAACCCTGTCTCAGAAAACAAAAGCAAACAAACAAAAACCAAACCAACCAAACAAAACAAAACAAAAAGAAACATAAAATTCAATGTATTCCACTTTGGAAATAAAAGTATTTAACTGTTGAAGAGACGAGGCTCAGAGAAGTGGAAAGGGGTGTCCACCATGGTACATGTGAGATTCAGAGCTAGGATTTTAACTCATAAGTGCAGGGTGCTTTCCATCTCTAGATGGACCTATAAAGAAAGACTTCCAGGAAGTGAATTATTTTAGCTCTTTTCCAAAGTCTTAGATGTGAGAGGTCTCTGAGTCTGCTGGTTCACCTGCAGAAGTGAGACAGAGGCTGAGTTACTCAGTGGATCATGTTCTAGGACTCCAAATCAGACCCCATGCCTAGGGCACCACGTACTAACAACATTGCTGACCTCTCAGGCAGGTTTGAAGAGAGCACTCTAGTCAACAAAGTTTGCTGGAACAACTATATAACCACAGAGAAAAACAAAACTGGAATTCCACTTCACAGCACACACAAAATCAATCTGAGACAGCTTGCTGCCTAAACTGTGAAGGGTAAGATTTAAAACTTTGGAAGAAAATATGAGAAGATACCTTCATGACTCCAGGGTAGAAAAGGTATTGATTTTAAAACCCAATGTAAAAACTAAAGCTCTTAAAGAAAAGACTGTTAACTTTGACTATGCTAAAACTAAGAGCGTGGACTCTCCGGAAAAACAAGGACTGGCACCAGTGGGCGAAAATATTTGAAGCCTACCTAATTAACAACAAAATTTCAAGTGAATTTCTGCACTCAGAAGGAAAAAGAGCAAACGACCTGAAAATATATAGTACAAGTGTCATTTTAGTTATTTCATTCCAAAGAGATGGACAAATTGCTAAGAAACATACAAAAATCCATTTCAGTTCATCAGCAATCTAGAAAGTTAAAGCCTTGAAGAAAAGCAAGTTCACATGCCCCTGAATGTAAAGCACTCACAGTACTAAGTGTTGGCAAAGAAACAGGGCAAGCAGCCTCTCATTGTTGCTAGAGATATATACAGCAATGCAATCCCATTGGAAAACATGTCAGAATTATCTTGTACACTTGAAAACATGTATAGCTTGTGACTCTCAATTTATTCTGGTAGATACATACTACAAAAAGACAAAAACTCAGTGAGGCTCTGCAGCAAGAGATAGTAAAAATATTTTCTGAAGAACATTGCTGCAAAGGACAGAGGCCCTCGAAACAACCTAGCACACCAAATGTTCATTAATAGGCAAATAGACAACTTACTATACATTCCTGTATTGTGAATGGACACACTTACAGCTCGGCACACAGGGGCCTCACAGACATACTGTGTGAGAAGAAATGCTGAGCTGCCCAAGGATGCCCACACATCCTGTGGGGTACATTTTCATAAAATTCAAAAATGTAGAGCAACAAACAAAATATTGTTTGAAATACAAGACCGGCTAGAAGGAAAAATAAAAGAAAAAGCCAGAACTCAAGCTCCTGGCCAGTCTTGCTAGACAGAAGGCACCCTGGGTCCCCAAGGGCCTTCACAGTTAGCAGTTGCGCTTGGGTTGTTGGGTATTTAGGTTGGTGTTGGCCAGTTGTACTTTATATGGACCATATGGGGAGGTTTGCAAATGTGAGTTTCAGTAAGGAGTCAGACAAGAGCAAAAGCAAAACAAACTCCCCAAACCCGACCAAGTAGTATTTATAGCCACAGTGAATGGTCATCTGGCACACTCCTCTCTAACACTGACCCTCTGAGCTCCTCTCTCTAGATCCAGCTGTCAACACTGGAATAGTATAGATGCACACAAATGAACTGAGGTAGAGACTAGATGGTTAGTTGGCGGGATGGGTGGGTAGATGAGAGAGTGAATGCAATGGCCATCTCAAAGCACAGAAGAACACTTAATAAATAAGATAGGAAGCAGAGTCTGTGGACAGATGTCAGCAACCAGAACTCCCTCTCTCTTATCTCACAAATGCATTCAATCAGAAAAGAGTAGGCTCATCTAATTTAGCATAAGCTAATTAAATGCTCCTTTCCTAAATGAAAAGAAGACCATAAGGTGTTAATTCTGTACTCTACTCTGCGCTGTCCCATCCTCACCAATATGCCAGGAGAATCAAGCGTCATTTCTTGACTCCTTTGTGTCCTGATCTAATCCCCCTTCTCCAACACTGGATGCACGTTTGGTAGGGACACTGTCTACTGGTTTGCAAGCTTCACACCTCCCTATGCTTCTAGACTGTAGCCCTCGGAAAGGAAGCACACCTGACTCATCTGTTAGTCTCACACCTATTGCAGCATCTGGCAGAAAGCTAGACAGCACACCCTTCTTTCAGAATTAATAGACCCACACTGAGATGCAGACCATGAAAACCGTGGCCCCAAGGTCAATGACTCAAAAAAAAAAAAAAAAGCAGGATAGGGAATCCCAAAACCAAAGGTGGCTGGCAGAGTGGGGAGCAAAATGCAAAGTAAACTCTAGGCAGATTGTGGCTGAGATATGTCGGAAAAGACAGTGTAAACTGAACCCTTAACTCCGGTCCTCCACTAAGCCAAGCAAGTCTGACGCTCATAAGATACATGGCAGACGACATGCAAGCCTGTGACAGGCAACAAGAGGTTCCATGATGCTTGGCTGGGATATCTTTGAAAGGTAAAAAATAAAACTCAGTTTTGTGAAAATAGGGTATTCTAAATGACAATTATTTTTCTGGTATTTATCCCTAAAAACCATTCACATGAGGTTACCTTAGCACGTCCAGGCAGGAGACAAAGCCAGGAAGAAATGCAGAAATACTAGAAGGTGAGTGTGAATGGCAGCGAAGCACCATAGGAATTAAGGCTGCCCCTTACCACCCAGACCATTGTCTTCAGTTCTTCACTGATCCTGAGCTAAACCTGGCCTAGTAGCCAAAACCTACTTATAATTTTCCCAGTAGAAATTTCTGGAAACTCTTCTTTACAGAGGCACCCAATCTTGTTGCTGTATTAAATTCTCCCTTCCAGAGTCAAGTAAAGAAGTTCTTCTTTAGAATGACAGTGGCACAGGACACTGGTCCCATCTAGTCTTAGATCTTGGCTAGTTAAGCAGAGTTACCTGCCATGCAATGACAGAGTCACAACCTGTGGGACACTCGTTTTGTGTGGGTCTCTAAATCAGCAACCATGTCCTGCCCTCTTGGTGCATAGGACAGTGGTAAAAGTTTGGGATTGTTAGCCCTGTTGTCTGTGTGAGAAAATTGGGACTGAGAAGTAGACAGCTCATGCTGAATAGCCGTGCTGAGGTTGTCCTCCAGGGATATCATATCCTAGCTTCCTCTGAGGGATACGGTGAAGGGCTGTCTCTGCAGAGCACTGGGCTCTTTACAAACACTGAGAGCTATTGCTCTCTGTTGTGAGGGCCAACATCCACCACCATCATTAAACAGTGAGGAGCTTGTGAGCAGGCACCAGCACAGAGAAACCATGCAGGAACCACACAACACAACTCAGTTCATCTGGATTTGTCTGGAGACCACATAGAGCAGCAGGGTTTGAAGTGCTATCCAAAAATGACTTCAAACTGCGAAAACCAGTTTTTACTTTTCTTTACTGCTGGATTCCTTCTCTGCACCCCACCCCCAGCCTGTTCCCTCCCTCCATCCCTCCCCACTCCTCCCCTTCTCTTTTCTCCCTCCCTCCTTATTTCTCTCACTCCCTCCCTCCTTCCCTTCCCTTCTCCCTTCCTTCTCCCCTGCTGTATCATTTACAAGAATCTACTTACACCAGGCAATGTGCTAGGAGTCGAGCGCACACTGGGACTCAGCATCTAGATAAGTAATCTGTAATTACTTATCACATCATAGTAAAAGAAAGGCCCCGACTCCAGGGAAAAGAGTGGGCAGAGGGTGTCAAGCCCATCTCTTGTTTTTATCTTCTCCAATAGGCTGTATTTCCAGGGACAAGGACTTAGGTGTATCTGCCTGAACTGTGCTGGTGGGTCTATAAATGAACCAAACCAGATTGCATGGAAGAGGGATGCTTCAATTCTAGGAAGAAAGACTTATCAAACCAGGGATGGAATGATAGAGGAATCAGAGACTGGCAGACAAATGTTTCACTCTGGAAAAATGGGGAAGGACCCGGAGGCCTGGGAAGTGACTTGGGGATCAGAGAAAGGTCTGCTGACTAGTTGTGCCCCCATTCCCACCCCCAGCCTGTCATTTCCCAGTAGGACCTTGGCTTCTCTCCTCTCTTTAATCTTGTAAATAAGAAAGGAAAGTGTGTAAATTGTGCCTGCCCTGGAGAGAAAGCTGAAGCATGTCTATCAAGAGGAGGGGGGAGATTCAGTCCCTTATTTATTTATTTATGATGATGATGACGATGATGAAGATTTCGCAGAGAAAAAAAGAGCCAGAAATATTTCCAAAATGTCAACACTATTAAGGAAATCTGAACACCTTAATCCGTTTAAATGTCAGCTAGAACCCAGTGTGGGGTTGGAAGTAAGGAGGGGTAGAGGGAATTAATGCTAGATTCCACATAATCTATCAAAGTTTCTTTCTTTTCTTAATATATTAAATATTAAATGCTTCTTTGCATCTGAGTGAGAGAGGAGAGAGGGAGAGGGGCCAGGGTGGAACTCATAAATGCCTAGATAATTGGTTTTGAGGTTTTTTCCCCTTTCTTCTTCTTTCTTTCTTTCTTCTTGGCGGATTCTCAATTTCCCTATAAAAGAGAAAATTCATTTCCAGCCGCTAATGTAATGTCAGCGTGCTGTTTACTAAGCATGGATGATGTATAGGGGGACACTACTTTCAGAGGACTACTTAATGATGCATAGAATTAAATCCTGAGCTCCTCAGCTGAGCCTCCTCCCTCCCTCCTGGTTCCCAGGCTCCCAGTGCATCCTGGGAGGAGCAGGCTTGGCATAACCTGCCTTCTTCCTTGCTGGAATTCTGGAGTCTCTGCCATGGAAGCTTAGAAAATAGCTCACACATTTGCCCTTGGTGTAGTCCACGAGGAATTCCTGACGTATAAAGAGCTGGTACAGAGGGACATGGCAGGTAGGGAGAGAAGGGGGGGAACTCATGGGGTTTAGACTGGGGTATAAAGTTCAGTGACAAGGGGGTGGGCAAGCTAGGCAGCAAAGGGCTGGCCAGGAAGAGGCAGAAGTGAAGCTTTTCAGAGCTCATCCTCTGCCCTTGGAAGCCCTAGTGGTCAGTTCAGCTGCACCCCAGAGGAGCCTGTGAGACTGGCACTGCCAGAACAGACAGCTAGTCCTTCTACCTCCCCACCCCGATGGATGGACATCCTGTCTGTTCATTGCTGACTCATGCTGCCCTCCCTTAGGAAAGACTGAAAACTTCTTCCCCTGGGGAAGGTGACCATGCCATGCCAATTAATGAAATCCCTAACTAGCTGGCTAATTCAGCCATTAGAGTGTTGGGAGCCAAGGTAGAAAGGCAAGAAAAGGGTGAGCAGGCTGGGGTGGTGTAGAGGTGGCTCTGGTGTAGAGGTGGCTCTGGTGTAGAGGTGGCTCTGGTGTAGAGGTGGCACTTTGTGGATAGAGTTTAAGGAGGAGGTACTTGGACCCTTGGTACAGTGACATCAAACACCCAGGAGCCCAAGGAAAGTAAGACACTATACTCAGGGAAGCTCATTGGTTGATGTACTGTTGGAGGAAGCTTGGTAGGGCCTGGCGTCCAAGTACCCCTCCTTAAACTCTATCCACAAACAGCCACCTCTAGACTAGCAATCAAAACCCATCCCAAATCCGAGGATCTGCCTTGCTTCCCCAGAACACTATTTCGCTGACACTAGTCACTGCCTCCTGAACTGTAACTAGACTGCACAGCTCTGGGCAGATACCACTTGTAAGGAGAATCATGGGTGAGAGGTGCTCACTTGGCAAACTGTTTGCCTAGAATGCAGAGAGCCAGGTTTAATCACTTGCATCACATAAACCAGCCATTGTAGAGCAGGTAATCCTAGCATGCAGAGGGCAGAGGCAGGAGGATCAGAAATTCAAGGCTAACCCACCCTCTACAGTGAGTTTGACATGAAAGCCTGTTAAAGGAAGTAAGGAACTGGGTGACAGAGGGTGTGGCATCAAGGCCCGAGAAACCACCCCAAGCACCAGATAATATTGAGAGGAAGCCTCACTCACAGCCTCCAGCAGAGCAAGAGGGAAAATTGACTTTCCAACCTTGAAAAGGGAAACTAAGAAGTTTCAGAATTTGATTTGGAAATCAAAAGAGTGGGTTTGAAACAGAAAGTAACATGTGTAGATGCATCTGGGACCAATGGACAAAGGAGACAATCGTGATCTAGATCAAGCAGAGAGATCTTACAGCTTCCAAGTCAATCTGTCTTCCAACAAAGCTTCGTCAGTACATGTGCAGATCTTATAGAAGATTTTCACACTAATGATGGGTGAGACACACCATAAAATCCTCGGAAGGGTTTTAAGGTTCCTCTCTACCCAAAGATCCTGTGAGTCAAGATTCTCCTTCCTCTGGACTCACCTCTCTGTCCATCAAGGTAAACATACACACACGTCTCTGCAGGCCTTGATCTGCACTTACCAAACATGTCAGTGGAAGTCTTTGCTCATGTGACTTACCTAAGAAAAATTGCCTTTCGGGGCTGGAAAGATGGTCCAGCAGTTGAGAGCACTGGTTGCTCTTCCAGAGGACCCCTGTTCAATTCCCAGCACATTCCCTCATTCCCAATTCCCACATGGCAGCTCACAACTGTCTGTAAGTAATTCCAGGGGACCTTACCCTTCACACAGACAAAACACCAATCAGTGCTCATAAAACAAATAAATTATATATATATAAAAAAATTAAAACCACCTCTCAGTGATGAACAGATCCCCTCTTTTAGGACATTCATCCAGGTTTTTACGTATTCTTCTACCTTTGACCTATAGCCATTCGACCACATAATCTGTCGCCGTATTCCCTTCTGCTGTTTGGACTGATCTCCTACACTGTATGAAGTGACGTCCGTTTTGTGGCCTTACTATCACTAACATAGACCATGACACATAGGCCATTAGGAAAAACCCAGTCATTTGATTCACCTCTGCTGTGTATGCTCATTGTACCAACCTTAAGCATAGCTGTTAGCTCTGGAGCTAAGACATATTGCCCCGGAGAGATCCTAAGCATTGCTGTCCTTCACAGCTGAGCAGAATGCCGGCTTCTTAGCATGAGACTCAGACTAGACTGAATCCTAATCCTATGATACCTCTGTGGATGAACCTACATCCCTCACTTTATAATCCAGGCCATGTCCCATGCCACCTGCCCAGATTGCCCTTTCCTATCCATGTCTCAAGAAGCAACTCCGAAATCACCTTGTCACCGAAGCTTTCCTCTAAGGCAGCCTCTTCCCTCCCTCCTTTGTGCTCCCATGACACTTTGGCCAGATCTCCATTATATCGTGCCTCATATTTTATTATGGTTAATTGTGTACACATCTGCCTTCCACACTGTATGATGTGCTTGCCCTTCAAGGGCAAGGACAATATCTTACCCATCCTTCATCCCTCTGGTACCCAGCAGAGTGTGAGGCACAGAGCAAGTAATTGATAGGAAAGGGGACAAGGAGAGAAGAAAGGAAAGGGGAAAACCACTGTAAAAAGCAGGAGACAATGAAAGAGGAAATGCCGTGGGTAGCCTGGGTGTTATGACAAGGACCTGACGGTGCACACATTATTACCTGGCCCAGAAATAGGAAGGGAAGAGGGTTTTCATGAGACTTCATGGGTCTGATAGAGGGAGCTCTGTGCTCTTTCAGAAATATCAGCCCAGCTCTAAACCAACTGGGGAAATGGTTGTAGCATCCTTGCTTTACAGTCCACGGAATTAAGGCAAATGCCTGTCACCCCTGGGTCTGATGTTCCCTTGAATAAGATGGTAGATGGTAACTGTTTTCAGAAGCACCAGAGATCTTGTGTAATGTGCAAACTGGCACCGGGAACTGGGAGTATGTTGTCACCTGTGGTTTACCCAATCCGTGAAATGGGAAGATGATTCTAAGCCTTACAGTGGTGACTAGGTGAGTTAGAGTAATGGTCTTTGGGGTCCATTTCCACAGGTTTGGGCTTCAGAAAGCTCCTTGCCCTACCAAAGCTGCCAATGACATAGAAGTTTCACTCATTTGGGCCAGAGCAAAATCTCAGATACAATCGAGTAGCTGAGTCCAGGAGACAGCTCTGCTTCAAAAGTCTACCTGAACCTTAATTCTCACAGAATGAAGATTCCTCCTAGGGAAAAAACCTTGCAATATGCAAGGTTTTGTACATTAAAACCACAAGGAAGCAATTCTTTGAGATGAACCATACTTAGGAGCAGGATAACATGAGCCAAATTAGGATGCTCTCCCAACTCAGCACTATGGAAGATGAGGAGGAGAAAGTCCAATGTTCACTAATTGGAAGAGGTGATGCTCTAAATTCTGACTCTTTGGGTCAAGACAATCTCACTTTCAGAAGTCCTCTAGTGGAGCACTGAAGTCACACTGTGCTGGCCTTCTCAGAGTCAGTCAGCAAGTCAGCCAGGTAGGGTAGGAGAAGAGAGTTCCTGGTGGTGGTGTTTCTGGACAGAAAAAAGACCACTTGGCACCCCAGATTAAGAATCCTGCAAAGATTGTTGGTTGAGAAATCCATTGAGGGGATCCAAGTAAATAGGTGTGAGCTCAAAGGTAGTAGGGTTCAAACTCAGAATTCAGACATCATCATTTAACCCCAGTGTAGGCAAGGACTAGGGTACACACTTCTACAATAGCTACTGTTTTACATTTGTGGTTTCTTAAAATACAGAGGAATCACTTGGGTCAGAAGAGCCAGTAGGACAACAAGGACAAATGCAAGTCATGCCACCTTGAAGCCATGTTCTCTAAACTGAATCTTTGCACTGCACCAAATCATGCACTGCACCAAGGCATGCTCCTTGTAGCCATGGTCTCTAAACTGAACCTTTGCACGTTTGATATGCATCCTCTAGAGATTCCTTTGCAATCCAGCCTTCTGTCTCAAAACAAAAATTGTAATGGCCCTAGGAAAAAGCAAAGACTGCCCACAATCCAACTGTTTTCCTTCTGCTCAGCATCCCTCTTCCCTGAATTACAGTCATGATGTTTCAAACCTGACCTCCCCTCGGGTACCTCTCATCTCTCAGCCCTGCCCCCATCCTTTCTGCCAGCTCTGACTTCCCTGATCCTGGACATCAGCTAATCTGAGAAACATCTTTGGTCTGGAAGTCAAAGAATGAGAAAAAGTAGAAAGGTTATACTTCTCTGGGGCTTTAAACCACAGGGCAGGGGCTGTCTACCAAATCCTTTGTGTTGGAGCACTCTCAAGGCAGCTCCATTCCAATCTGTGAAAAGCATTATTAACAAAGTCCAAGGCACCTGAGACTTGGGGTGACTCCTTCCTGTCCTCATACCTCACTTTCCCCTTGGTCAATCTCATTGCTCTTAGCTACTGCTAGGCTTCTAAATTGAAAGCAGTCTCACAGGATACTCTCTCAAAGCCACAGGGTGTTAAAGAGCTGGTTAAAACAGTGAAGACAGACAACACCCCCCCCCTTGATCTTTCTCCCCTTTCTTTCTTCTCTCATTTTCCTTCCCTCCCTCCCTCCCTTCCTCCTTCCCTTCCTCCCTCGTTCTTGTTGACCTTCCTTTAAAATAGTTACATCAATCTGTTTTCCAAGTGAACAATAGCAGTTTTTAGACAATCTTGTCTTTTATCCATGACCACATAACGGAGATTTCATTCCTGTGTGTGATTTCAGAAGCAGAATTAGAGATGTGAGAAGGGAAGAGATTTTCAACTGTTCATTCTTCAGGGATGGAAACCAGCCTGTGGGGCCTGAGCAGGGAGGAGTGCAGGGAGGGACACTAAGGAGCTGGATAAACCTGGGAACTGGGACAGGGTAAGAAACTGGCCTTCTGTCCCTCCTAGGTTCTGTACCCTCCCACGCTGACACTTCCCTTACACCAATGTAAACAACTGGAGTGCTTTAGAGAGCTAAGCTCTGAGCATGAGAAGGAGGAAGAAGTCTAAACTCTGAGACAAGTCTGCCGAGGCACTTCTCTCCCAGGTTGGAATTGAGAGGATGTGTGACTCTATTTCCCTATTTGTAAACATAATATCCAAATCTTACAGGCCTGAGCTTGCCCAGGGACAGACAAAAACGTTCATTATAGGTACTCATTTCTATATTCTTCGCCGTACTCCATTTTGGGTAGCTCTTGTAAGAGATCAGAGTAGAAGATGAAGAAAAGAAGGCTTGAAGAGTTTAAGCAGTCAGGGGTCATCTAGTGCATCTGGGATGCAAACTCAAAGCCCACTGTTTCTCTGGAGGCTTTCATAGCAGCCTTTGTATCTGATGTCTTTGCAATAAGACCATCTCCTTGTACGCTCTCACTCAACGTCCCATCCTCCTAGTTAGCAGGCTAACAGTTCAAAGAGAGGGGCTAAGGCTCTTGGATATTAAGTGCTAAGTTAGCCAGTGATAACCCAATGCACAGACAACCCTCCGGGGGTAAGGTTCTTTACTCTTTCTTTACTAGTTTTCACATCAGCCTCGATATATCAACAGAGCAGTGTCCTCACCTATAATATGAGAGAAATTTTCTTTCCTTTCTTTCTTTCTTTCTTTCTTTCTTTCTTTTTTTTTTCTTTTTGGTTTTTCGAGACAGGGTTTCTCTGTATAGCCCTGGCTGTCCTGGAACTCACTCTGTAGACCAGGCTGGCCTCAAACTCAGAAATCTGCCTGCCTCTGCCTCCCGAGTGCTGGGATTAAAGGCATGTGCCACCACTGCCCGGCTGAGAGAAATTTTCAAATTTTGCAGAGTTAGCGCAAAGATTAAAAGATCACAGAAGAGCCCCTATGACCAGGTCAGCCATTCAATTCAGTCTTTCAGCAGATGTGAGCTTTCTTCCTAAGTCCATTTCTTCCTGTGTCCATGTCCTTCCTTTGTCTATGATCTGATAAGGACTCAGGACTGCGTATGGCCTTCCAGCTAAAGTTCCAACTAGCCTGACTTCCATGAAAAGAGCTGTCATGCCTTGTTTTCCAGCTCCTCTTCTGTGGGCTACCTTCTCCTTGTTCTCTGACGCAGGTGCTGTACCACAGTCCCAAATAAGTTGCTTGTATGGAAGTGTGATTCAGGAGAATCTGAGACAAAATCTCAGGGAGGGGTGACAGGATACCGTGGTCTCTAGGAAGGGACCAGGACATTGAGGGAAGAAAAGTAGGTGGCAACAGATGACACACAGGTGGGTACATACAACTCTAGGACACATGTGCAGCGGAAACAAATGTGTGTGCACACACATGTAGACACACATGCACACACACAATCACATCAGTCAAGCAGCATGGTAGAACATACTTCTGGCAGAAGCAGAGGTATTAGTGAATGAGTTATACAGTACAGACAGCCCGTCAGTCAATCCAGTACTCCGTCTTTTTAGGGACTCTTCTGAGACAGAGAAATTATGGGTAAAATATAGATAATAATGCACATAAACATGTTAACTAAGCACAATAAGTACCTGCCCTTCGGTCTGCCCTTTTTCTTTTCAGCTATCCCTGCGCCTTCTTCGTCATCCCTCCGGGTTCTATGCAGTAAACTTTGATAAATCCAACCTTTACTCAGAGAAGAGAGGAACTGCAGAGTTTGGGATTGAGAGGAAGTGAGATCATAGCTCACTCTCTTATCAGAGGATGCTTTGCATGGCAGGTTAGCTGACCTGGGTGTCTTCTGACTGATAGAGTCCCTGTACCGGTACGGGGCTACCGCCTTCATAATTGTTGCATTCTGAAAGGCTAATAAATATCTTCCTTATTTAGTCCACCACTATTTGCCTCTTCTGTTGCTTATAGGTCACCCCAGGTCCTAACTGGTTCATCACACTGTCCATCTCTCTCCTGGCCTACATCCAGGGCTGATGTCCCTCTGTACCTTGACAGGACCTATTGTCTTTCTCCACACAAATCACTTAACATATTTTCCCTCATCATCGTGGGTGTCAACTCCATGCTGGGCACACAGTAGGCACTGAAAGACAAATGAGTGTTATCACCATCCAAACACTGATTCTGATTCACTGATTCTGATCATTATCTGATGCCTTCTCAACCTACATCTCAGTCTCTGACCCTTACCTCTCACCTGTCACAAAATTCTTATTGTCTGTATAAGATCTTTATCTGGTTGACTTCCAGCCTCTGTAGTGGAATTTATCCAAACCAGAGCTTGTTATCTTTCCTTCACCAGAGCCCCTCCCAACTACCCAGTTATTGCCAGCAGTGCAATTAACCTTGGGACTTCGGCCATTGCTCTTCATTTTTCTCTTTTCTTGGTGTAGATTCACCCCCTTTGCATTCCCGCTGTTCTTTCTCAGCAAAGTCTCCCAGTGTCTGTGTACTCTGACTCGGGCTGCCACTCTCTGTCGAGACCATGTGGCAGCCCGAGTGTGGCAGCTTCCTATCACACTTTGCATCTATTGCCACCCCTGATACAGCTGAGCTCAAATGGGACGGACTTTTAGGTGTCTGTACTGTCACAAAGAGCACCTGGTGAGTTTGAGATGACAGACAAGGAATGAATGAATGACCTTGTATCTACTGAGGCTTTCCAGTTGTGTCTTCCCGTGCATGACTTAATCCACCTTTCAGAGGACTGGTAGGGGTCTTCTGGACTCATCAAGTTCATGTTACTCCCAAACCAATCCGGAACTCACTGCCTGCGCAGTACTACCTGTGTATACATACCACTCACTCCCAACGCCACCTCTCGAGCACTGCTCTTCTGCCTCATCTGTTAGGGTGTAGCTCTTCCGGTAGAGCTAGCCACATGATGGGTGGAGAATCTGTGATAAAGGGAGGTTGGGAGCTTAAGCAGACTGCCCAGAGGAACACCTACTCTTGCCCTCCCCCAAGCAAGCTGCCTTCTCTTGATTCTGTAGTCCCCAATTCCTTCATTTACCTGTTTCAAGATAGTGCTCCATGGTAGCACATTCCTTTCAGAGTCTATCCTAGGATGAGATCTTCCAAATAACTAAGTGACCAAAAGAAGACAAAATAACTCTTCACTTTCTCACCATGGGCTTCCTTATCATCTTCAACCTTAGTCCTGTCAAAAAGAGTTTCTCATGAGAAGAATGTGGGCGAGTGTAAGCCTGTGCTAGCATAACTCTATGTCCTAGAGAAGCCTCTAGGCACCCTGAGTCATTGTCCTTTCCCAGTCTATTCATGCAGAATGATTCTTGCAAAGCTAAGACACTTCCTAAGAAAGCCTATCTATGATATTCCTGGGGTCTCCCTAGAGACCAGCTTTCAAAGAGGAACTTCAGGATCTGTTTGGACACAAGACCAAGAAGTGGGCATAATGGCTATGCATGGAACAGAGGCCACACAAAACTGTGTCCCTGGAAGCCATGCTAATGGTCTGGAGTCCATCTGCAGGGAAAATGCAATGTTGCAAGCAATGCTGAAGAAACTGTTAAACGTCATAGGAGCAGAGAACTTGGTAAAGGAGCCACAAAGGACGATGGAAACAGTTTTCTTCTGCTTTCTAGATGTTACCATAATCATTGCCAAGAGCAAAGGGGAGGGCCACCCTTCAGTAGTTAGCCTGAGCAATGTGAGTTTAGGAGATGGGACTCAGTCAAGAAACAGGTGAAACCATCAGATGAGCTCAGTGAGACTTGTGGTGATACCATGACATTCCCAGGCACCATGTGAGTAGACAGAAGGATCCCAGGCAACAATAGAGGCGGGTGTGGGTGTGGGTAGGGGGAGAAAGGGACATTTTCCAGGCCCAGATGTGACCTCTCTAGTCTCAAGAGCCATGGCCACACCTACCTGTGACCTCATTTTTCCCTCTGGCAATAAGGTAAAGGTCAGATTACATAAGGAAGCCATGTGTTTAAGGTACTGCCAGACAAGTTCAAAGAATGAAGGAGGGAGAAAAGAAAACTGGAAGACTGCCGCCCGAGGCACAGAGGCTATTAGAGAATGCTAGGGAGACATTCTGTGGCTTAGGGTAGAGTGAGACGGGGTGGGAAGGGCAGGAAGCCTGATACAGGTGTCCAGTGACTGATCCCAGACAGTATTGCCCTCCTAGTGATGGGAAGTCCACCGTCAAGTGAGAGTCCGGAAGGCAGCAACTGTCACTCATTTTTTTCATGGATGGGCTAACGAACTTTTCAGAAAAAAATAGTAATGAAATGTAACATTTTGGGGACAAATCATAGACCGTGTATCTCACAGAGTCTGTAGGAAATAAACCTGCCCTCACTTTAAAGTCACAGAAATAAGGACTGAACAATATCAGACATTACACCCAAGGTCTTCTGGCTCCCATGTGTACTACACAGCGTTAAAGGAGTTAGGTAGGAGAGATGTGACAACAGATAGATGTTTGTGAAACCCCGAGAACCAGTCATTCAGAAGAAGACATTGAAAACATGTTGGATAGCAATCGCTGGCACCGAAGGATCCTGTGCAGATCCGCAAGAACTGGAAGTCAGAGGAACCGATAGACACTGTGAGATTCTGGAAAATGGGTATGTATACAGCAAGTGTCCACATATGTAGACTTCACCCTTAAATTACTGAATCAGAATTTCTAGGTGCATTGTGAGGAATGGGGAAATCTCCTTCTTTGGTTATGATCTAGCTTAAAGATTATTGAAATTATCTAGAAAAATAATTAAGTTGCTTGTTAAAAACGTCACACTTACTGATTGCCACCACATTTCTTTCTGATGCTAATGGTGTATCTTGATGAGCATTATGCTCCACCCATATATGTGTATTCTGATTGAGTTATTATCCTCATTTTATAAAAAAGATCCTCAAGGTGAGAAAGAAAGAGTGACTTGGATAAAGCCATCTCATCTCATTAGTTGGTGGCAAAGCCCAGCTCTGACTCATAATTGCCTGTCTTTAAACTATGTTCCCTTCTCTGTGGCAGCCGCACCCCTTGTCTTTTCCATGAGGTAGAATCAGGCGCTGGGGTAGGCGATACAGGAAGAGTCTCTTTTATTACAGAAATGATAAGCATGATTCTCAGCTCAAATGCAAGGCCTTCTCCCTACAGCAGCAAATGGAGGCTTCGAAAAACCAGTAAGCAAAGATGAGAAGGCTCATGGCTTGGCCGGTGCATTTTCAAACAAACAAGGAGCTGTCTGCTCAAGTGCTTAGAGGAAGGGGTAAAGAGAGGGGAGCAGTGAGAGGGGTTTAGCTCAAGCACAGGGTCTGGGAGGCGAAGGGGTCAGGCGCTTTGGTTGGGAGTGTCCCACAAAGGAAGTTGGGTAGAGGAGAAAGGAAGGACAGAGAGGGCACAGCAGCTGCAAGGCAGGGCAGGGTAGTGGGGAGAGCACGGGAGGGAGAGAGAGTTACTGAGTAGGCTTACTCTTTCTAAGCCAAACTGCCAAGTGAGTAAACTTACAAATGCTAAACGTTTAGAAATGCTCAGAGGTCTAGAAATTCTCAAATTTTGATCTCAGGACATTTTTATAATTTAAAAATAATTATTTAGAAAGATGTTGTCCAGGAATATTTAATCTTGTGGATTATAGGTATTAATAGTTGTTACAACCCAGAATAATTAATATATGTATGAATAGTTTAAAGTCCATGGTATAATAAGTTCTCTCATGTTAACATAAATATCTTCAGAAAATAACTATATTTTCATAAGTATTGTGCTAAGTCATTATTATATTTGTTTGTACAGTTTTGTTTCACAGAAGACAAAAGGGTCCTGATATCTGCTTCAGCATTCAGTGTCAAGATACGTTGCATTGGTCAAAGCATTTGAAATGAAATCTGGCCTCAGATATGTAAAAGCAGGGAGTATGTTAATCACTTTTTAGATAATTACAGATGTTTTCTCAGAAACTACCTCAAAATTTGTTTCTCCCCTTCTCCCTCCCCACCCACCTCTTCAGCATACATGTGTCTCTATATGTGGGACAGTAGGTAAGATTGATCTTAGAGCCTTCCAAATGTTAGCTAGCCAAATGCTCTACCACATCCACAGCTAACGCACGACATTTTCTTAAAGGCTAGAAGTGACGTGCAATATGGAGACTCGTCTGTAAAGCAGTTGTACGCTCTTATTTCACAAGGCTTGCTCTGTCTTGCTTCTTGAAAGGGTGACTTGCCCATGCATGATTTGTAGCACTTTATACCTGGTCACCTGGGAAATGCAAGCTTGCTGAGTTCTCCAGCCCTGCTACATGCAGTAGAAAACCCCACTGCACACTCTGGAGAATGACAAGAAGACTCAGGCTGTGCTGATTTCTCAGACAAGCTGGGAAGGTCTTGGGACATCTAAGGATGCCATATAATACTTTGAGAATCACTGTTGTGATGCAATAGCATATGTCCCAAACTGAGAAATCAGCATCCTGGGAGCCAGCTCTGATGTCACTTTTCATTAGTTAGGCCACAAGCCTGGACTTCTCTGGGCCTTTTCAGCCAAGATGCATAATTCACTATTTCTTGTTTTAAAACGATGTATCTTTATTTTATGTGCATTTGTGTGGTTTGCCTACATTTGTGTCTGTTTAAGGATGCCAGATCCCCTGGAACTGGAATTATAGACAGTCATGAGCTGCCATGTGAGTGCTGGGAATTGAACCCTGGTCCTCTGGAAGAGTATCCAGTGCTCTTAACCTTTCCTCATGATTTCCATGGTTGTGCCTTCACTGCTTCCTCTACGGTCGACTCTCCTTCTCCCCTGTCTTCAGCTGCTACCGTCCACTTCTGCTACAAGATGCTCCATGTTTCCTCCCAACCAAATGTGGATGCCTTTGTTTGTTGTGGGAATCTTATGTCACCTTGCACAGAGTTAAAATGACCAGAGTGATTGCTTGGTACCAACAGGTCCGCCCCACTGCCCCCCACGAACTGAACCATGAGACACCAGAAAGTAAACCACTGACCCTGTTCATGTTTGTGTCTTCTCCTGTCACTCTGCCTGACACAGTAGGTTTCCTGTGAAAATGGAATTAATTGGTTAGCGGGTACCAGGAGGATCTATGTGTAAGGCTGAATGGATATTTACGGCAGAAGAGGCTGGGCAGAGGTGACTGGGGGCTGAGGGGAGAGGTAGGCGCATGCGCGATGGGCCACAGACACGGGGGTGATGGAGTAGGGCATCTTAGGTAGCTAAGAAGGATGGGGAGGAGTAAGAAACCCACAGATATCTGAGATGAGAATCTCAAGATATTGATGGGTGGAGGGGCTGAGCCTTAGGGGCATTAGAATGGTTATTTACACCAGCAAGGCACACACATGGGGCGACATACAGCCATAATCTGATTTTAAGTTATCCTCAACCAAAGATGCTGTGGTCACTAGTGGTACGGTGGGCGGTTTTCCAAGGTTCCCTTCTCAGGCACCTAGGAAGCCTTGTCAATTCTCACACATCTGAGAAGGAGCCAGTCCACTGGAGGCCCAAATGGGAAAGAGCAAGACATTCCAAGCCTCGGCCCTTTTCTCTTCAAATATTTGCGGAGTGAAAGTGGTGTGAGCCTGGGGAATGCGGTGCTTATTGCTCACAGTACATTAAAATTCAGATTGGCTGGTGCAATATCCCCAGCATAACCGCTCTGCACTGATATTTTTATAACTCTTAATATCAAACAATTGCCTCTTCACCGAGACAGTTTAATGTGACGGGGGCCATGCCTGCCAGCTTCCTCATGCTGGTCCCATAAAGATCACCGTTCTGTTACTGGGGACAGAGGAGCCATGAATTTCCTATCAAAAATATGACTAGATTATGCAGAGTAAATCTTGGACCATATTAAAAAAGATCATAGTGTTTTAATTTCTGTTCTCCCCCTCTCCTCCTGACACCTGCCATCACATCTTTTCTTACTATTAAAATGAACTAGGGGGTTGGCAGGCTGAGTCAGCTGTGGCTTCCTTCCTTCCTTCTTTTCTTTCTTTCTTTCTTTCTTTCTTTCTTTCTTTCTTCCCTCCTTCCCTCCCTCTCCCCTCTCTGTCTGTCTGTCTTTGTGCTTCCTGCAGTTATGTCTCTTCCCACCAATTATCAATTGGTGACTTTAGCTTCACTATGCCTAAGATAGATCCCACCTTTCTCTCTATCATCTTGGTGTGGAAAAGAGCTGTGATGGTGTAACTAGAAGCTCTACAATCATGTTCATTTTAGAGCCAAGAGAGTCTTCTTTTGTTCTGGCATGTTTTGAACACCTCATGGGCAGCTGAACAGAAATTGGAAGCTGTAGCCTTCTTCCAAAGCTCATTCCATCACAAATACCATTGTCCCTCAGCCACGAGTGCCTCCATGATGAGAAAACACTGGACGCTGGGTCTTTCTCTCATTTGTGAGTCAAAGCCCAGGAAAGGTCGATCTGAGCAACCCATCTGAGATGGTAAGTCTGCAAACCTGAAGCAAAACCACTTGACATTTACTGACTTGAGGTGCGTTGCTGTTATCGGTCATTTCCAAATATTGAAAATAGCCCGTGGCTGCATCATCCCCACCCCATTCTGTTTGAGAGCTTCTTGACCCCCAGGCATTGATGGAAAGCAAGGGATGGAAAGCATTCTCAGTGGGTTGATTGATTGTATTGGGAAGAACGTCAGTCCTATGCATGTACACTTTATGTTGCTTACACTACAAGTGTTGATGGCAGCACATACAAAAGAACACGTGGCAAAGTTAATGCCTGAGACCCAGGAGTTCCAGGCAGATAGGAGAAATGGGCACCAGTCACTAATCCTTGTTCTCTGAGGAAGAGGTGTAACCCTGCGTGTCAAAGTACTAACCCTCTTTCAGGGCCACACAAGTTTCCTGTTTTTATTTCTATATGCTTCCAGCTCAAATCCCTGCCTTCCTCTCTAATATACATTATTACATGTTTTTTCCTGGAGTCCTAAGATTGACAGACCTCAAGCCTGCACAAACGGCTGAGGTGCCCACTTAACATATCAAGGTGGACCTGGTTACCAGGTTCTCCCAGCATCCCTCAGTCTTTTGCGGGGTGGAGGGCATCGGGGAGTTGTTGTTGGTGGAGTGATGTTGGTCCTCCTGGCTGGTGTCACCCCTCCCCATGGCTGGTGTCACCCCTCCCCTCCTCTCCAGCCCAGGGGCTAGACTGCCTTTCCTCCTCTTTGGGCCTCCTGGCTGCTGCTGGTCTCATCCTTCCCACCTTCACGTGGCACAGCTCAGTCTGGTCATGTCCACTCTGGACTCCAGATGTCCCTGCCTCTGGCTATGCTCTCCCACATATCTATAATAAATTTTCTCCTCCAGCACACCTAGGAGCAGTCAAGTCCTTTCTTTTTGTACTTTTTAAAAAAAATTTTGTTCAAGGATGACCTCATCATTTTCAACTTTGAAATTTTAATACACTTTGAAATTAATACCACATATAAAAAACACCAACAGAGATCACTGCAACCTTCTAATATTTTGCTGTGTTTATTTGTAATTATCTTACATAGATTCAAATCAAATAATCCTTTTCTTTAATACAGTATCTCTTAGCAACCAAAGACTTGCCCACTGCCTTGATCCCAGAACACTCTCAGATAGTCTTGGCTTACAGACCCAGAATGTCTTTGGAAACCTGCAAAATTCTAGAAGACGTGATCCAGTCTGAAAACTTCCACGGGGCCCTGTAGATTGTCTTGTCAATTTAAAGTAGAGTGTCAAGTACGGTCTGTGTCACACCTTGTCCTGAGGAAACTTGGGGAGGGGTCAGATTGCTGCTTTTATCACTGCGATTGAAATAAGATAAATAGCCAAACAGTGCACTAACAGCTTTAGAAGAGTCAACAAAAGTGACAGAAATGAACCAAATATAGAACAATCATATACAGAACAGACAAAGACGGAAGATGCCAGACTCACTCAGAGTCCATAAGGGAGCCCAGCAGGCAAAGGCCTGACACTAGAGTTCAACCCTAGGACATGTACACTAGATAAGAAGAATCAACTCCTGTAAATTGTTCCCTGGCACACATACATGTACAGACACACAAACACGTGCAAAATAAGAAAAAATAAATGTAATAAAATTATGTTTTAGGAAGAATTTGAAACTAGTAAAAAGGTATTTGTGAAAAAATGTTGAGCAGGTAAAAGCAGATCGCACATGTTTACAACACGATATTAGTTTTTAATACATATTTCAAATTTAGAAAAATATCAAACTATCAGTAGTAGAAATAACAGGTGGCTTTCAGGTCCCCCCACCCTTGAGTTGGAGATTCAAACAGAGACTCTTTCCATGCGGATGCTGCCTGTCCAGCCCGGTATTTTCCTCTTTACACTTCTCTGTCCTGCCTTGAAAGTATACTGCTTTTAAAACAGAAGAGAAGGAGATCGAAAACCTGGTTCTGTTGGACAAAGTTCCACTGGAGCTGGAAAGCACAGCCTTGAGCTCCTCAAGACGTTCATGCGCTCACTTCCCAAATAATATTTAAGATCTAGAGTGAGCTAGCCTACCGGCACTGCAGGAAATCCAACAGAATCACAGCCTTCAGTTCCCCAACAAACAGAAGTTAAATTCCTACTTTGAAGTGAGGCCTCAGAGCTACCTCTGCCCAGAGCCTCCAAGGAGCCCGAGGCTGAAGACAGCTCAGCCTCCTGTGCCCCTGAGAGGTGACTATAACCGGGACGTGAACTACACTCCAAACGGGACTGGGAGTGGCTAAATTATCTTGTGCCTCAATGGCTTGGGGCTGTCCCCCATATCCACCACCACGTCTCTTCTGTCAGGTTTCTTCCAAGCCACCCCAGCCAAAGCTGCTGCCCCACCGAGGTCCCCAGTCTGTTGCTTGCACCTACTAGAGGTCTCAGACCCTGTCGGCGCCACATCCTGGGAACTGAATCGCTCCTGCCTTGGGGCTGGAAGTTCTTCTCCGGGGGGGGGGGGGGGGGGTGGGGGGGGGAGTTCCCTGGAGACTGCGGCGGATGGGGGAGGCCCCAGTAGGGGGCACGCGGACACCTTTTGGGGAGGAAACCGCGTACTATCCGCTCTCACTCGCTACCAGCCAGGGTTTTTCTTCCCCCAGTGAGTCTCTTAATTTTGCTCATTTATCTTAAAGAGCTCCGTAAGCGCCGTGGGGCTCCGGCGGGGGCGCCGCACGGGGCTCAGACACCCGACCCCCACGCCTGCCTCCCAGAGGAACCATCCAGCGCGGACCAAATCTCATTTTCCTACAAATAGTTTGTCAGAAGCAGCAGGGCAAGTAATAAATCACAGAGAGCGAGAGAGCGGAGAAGGAAGGGGGAGCGGCTGGGAGGGGAGGGCGGGGCGAGGGCCGAGGGAGGGCTAGGGGCACAGATGGGGAGAGCAGACCGGAGAGTGGGGGCTGCGGAGACAGAGCGGAGGAAGGAGAAAGGGGGGGAGACAAAGAAACCGGAAAGAGGGAAGGGAAGAAAGAAGGAACCTGGGAGTTCAGAACGCTAGGGAGAAGGACGGGAGGAAAGAAAAAGGACTGAGTGAAGAGGAAGAAAGAGCAAGGAATGAATCAGAAAGCAGAAGGGGAGGGCGAAAAAGAGGAAGAAAACAAACCCAAAGAGACATGGAAGGAGCAAAAAAATGCTTTTAGTGAATACTCGAACCCCAGGAAGGATGGTGGGCAATACAAACAAGCCTCTGTTCTCCTCAACTTTCCTCACCCCGAGCTATGGTGGGCCCCTGACCCACTGCTCCATTTATGGGCAAATTGGTGTTCCTGTGTCTGGCACGCCCGTGTGAGTGGCGTGTGTGTGTGTGTGTGTGTGTGTGTGTGTGTGTGTGTGTCGGAAGCAGGGAGATCCTGTATCTGAGTTACTGTGATGGAACAAGTCTCCAAGCCTCAGTTTCTGGATCTAGCAAATGAGAGCAAAAAGCCTTATTTGCATGTTTGGGAGCAGGGACCCTGCTGAGCAAGCTGGTGATTAAGCTAAATGGAGCCTTCCTTGAATTGGTGCAGGTGAACTTGGTTCTTGGACTCTGAGCCTGGATGATGGACCTTCCAAGTCTGTGCTGTGTACTGCCTCTCCACCCCCACAACCTGTGATCCCAAGCCAGACAGTGGGATCCAGCAACTGTCAACACAAACACACTCCAGTGCTTTCTGTGTTGCTTTTATCCTCCTCAGGATACAGGGAATGCCAGTGCAGTCATCCGCTGTCAAGCTCTCCGGGCTTCTGGTGCAAAGACAGCTGATAGGGAGAGCCACAAGGCACCAGCTCTCCATTTCGTGTGCCTCTCCTCTGGTGACAGTCCAGGAAACTCACAATAAGGCTTCAGGTTCAGACCCTCCTAAAACTCCCCCTCTCTTTCCTGGCTGCTGGTAGGATATGGGAGGGGAGGGGAAGGCATCTTTACTTACGTGGAAAATGTTGGAGGAGGGAAGTGGACGGTGACTCAGAGAGTTATCCCCAGCTCTTAGCTGAGTGGTGAGCTCCTGAGAGGGATGAAATTCGTTTAATTTTGCAATTACATTCATTATCACTCCTTATGGCTATAAAAAAAAGCAGTTATTAGTCCATGTTATGGAAAGGGAAACAGACAAAGATGACCAAGAATGGAAACAGCAAGCCCAAGAGAGAGGTTTGAGTCTAGAGCAGTCTGTCTCAAAAGCTTATGCCCCTTCTATGGCTGCCCAGGTCTCATCATCAGGGAGACTTGAATAGCCTCTGTGGTCTTTAGGGTCCCCACATGTCTGAGGCACCAGAAAGTGTGAAATGACGAAAGGACCCACATCTATGATACCTGCTGTCGTAGGGTTTGTTGCTGTGAAGAGATTCTATGACCACAGCAACTCTAGTAAAGGAAATTATTTAATTGAGGCTGGCTTACAGTTCAGAGGTTTAGGCCATTGTCATCATGGTGGGAAGCGTGGAGGCTTGGTGAGAGAGACTTCTGCATCTGGATCAGCAGTAGGAAGAGAGCAACAGTGGACCTGGCTCGAGCTTCCGAAACCCTGGAGTACACCCCAGTGACACACTTCCTCCAACAAAGCCACACCTCCCATAGTGCCAACTGTCCCCAATAGTGCCACTCCCTATGAGCCCACAGGGGTCATTTCATTCAAACGATTATGCCTGCCCAGCCCTTTTCTGACCCTCCAAGTTCTACAGAAGGGTACCCCATTCTAGGCATCCAAGTCATTTAGGGATTCCTTGTTACTGGCACCATCCTCTAGCAGTGAGCATCAGGCCACCCTGCCCTCAGACAGACTCTCAGTTCCCAGAACTCTACCGTGAGGAAGTTTTAAGAACAAAGTCACATTCCTCATCGCCTCTCTCATTTCAGCTCCATGAAATCCATCTCCACCCCCTCTTCCCCCTTCTGAAATGGTGTCAGGGAATCTCATATCCAACCCCAGCGAGAAACAGTCTGGGGAAGAGAGCCAGGTCTCTGACTCTAGGCGATCCTCTTCATCTCTCCAAAGCTCAGATTCCTCAACTGGAAAATGGGGATTTAAAACAGAAATGATTCCAAATTCCCAAGGCTGCTATAGTGAGCATTAATGCAAAAGCCGTGGAGATGCTTTCCGAGTGAGAGGCCCTCTGTCCTTCACCTCCTGATGGCAGGGCTCTAGCTCCCCACCCTCTCACTTGACAGGAACACCATCATTGATCCCAGGTGTGAACCCCAAGGACAGCAGGTGCCTCTGTGTTTTGCTTCCCCCACACAGCAGCATTTAAAACTCAAAGCAAGCTGTGTGACTCAGGGTAAAGTGGTGCCTAAGAACTGGACAGGAGTGGAAAACCGTTTCCAAATTTCAGACTCAGTGTTCTTAACTTTGTGTAATCATCTTATTTCCTTGTGCCTCAGCTTTCTTCCCATAAAATGGGGTAATAGCAAAACCCTTCTTGTGAAGCAGGCAATGCATAGGCTCTCTCTCTCTCTCTCTCTCTCTCTCTCTCACACACACACACACACACACACACACACACCATGCAGTAAATAGCTACTCAGTTTTTGTTTTGACATTTTTAGTGACTTTTCTCCGCAATTGTCCAACTGTGTACCGACTGTCTTTGTCCTCCGCTATTGACCTACTGTGTACCGACTGTCTTTGTCCTCCGCTATTGTCCTACTGTGTACCGACTGTTGTCTTTGTCTTCTCCTTTAGCCACAGCCACACCAATGACCTTTACTCCCTGCTTCTAAATTGCCTTGCTCAGTTCAGACTGACCCTAGGAGTCTCAGCTTGATAGACTACAGGAAGAGGCAAAGGCACAGGCTTTATGAGGGGACAGGATGCTGCACAGGGGAAGGTCTACACTGAGCTAGCTACCCCACCCCCACCCCCATCCTCAGCACTCTACTCAGAATTCTCTCAGCTGATAGGGATTTGGGTTCCCCAGGGCTCAGGTCCTCCAGGCCTGTTCAATTCCAGTCTTTGAAATGGAAACTTTCCTCCATCCCTGCTCTTAGTGAATCACCTTCATGTTCACCCACATCATGTATTCAGCCCCTTCCTGCACATTCTAGACTTAGGCTGTGCCCAGTAATTACCCTTGCCCCACAAGCTTCTAGCTCAGGCCATCTCTTCTCGTCAGGCCCTGAAGGCTGACTTCCTCCAGGAAGCTCTCTTGGACTGTCTGCCTGATGGATAGAAGGATGTTTTGAAAATCCTTCCAAAGGGCACCATTCATCTTTGAAAACTATACGCATGAGATATTTTATCTCTTTTCTAAAACTGTGCTTTTCTCTGTGTTGATATAATAGATATAGCTGACATTTTGAAGTCCATTTTCAAAACACATACTGTCTGATCTGTGGTTCCTGAATATAAAAGTCTACGTAACTGCCTGACTTGCATTTTAAACCTCTGGTCAGAGACTTCAGTGCATCAGCAGGAGGCTAGCCACAAAGTCCAGCAGAGCAGACGCCTTTGGAAGAATGCTACAGAAGTCACATAGGGGAAGGGCCATTTCTACACATGTGGAATCTTTCTAGGCTCGCTTGGATGCTGTGATTCTCTGATTCCTCCAACAAGCATTGAAATTCTTTCTGCCCTTACCTTGTGTGGACCTGCCTTGGGATATGTAGTGGATTCTCCGAAGGAGTTTCAGACAGTCGCATCCATGCGTGACTTTGCTTTCTCTCTTCATGGCTTTACTGAGAAGATCCTGCCATTTCCCATTAACTTTTGTGTCCCTTCTTTTACAGCAGCCCTGCAGTTTCATACCTGGCACTTAGTAGATGCTCAATAAATCCTTAAGGAACGGGAAAAAGGGAGAAAAAGTAGAAGAGAAAGAATAGAGAGGAGGGAAAAGGGGGGAAAGAAGGAGGGGGGAGGGAAGAAAAATGCTGTCAGTTGGAAGCAACACTCAACACACGAGGCTTTCTCTATGGTCTGTCAGTATGTGTCACCTTGCCACCTCAGTTCCAGTAAGGGCACTGGGGCACAGACTGATATCCTCCTGTTGCCCTGAGAATAGACCTTGTCCACTTATCTCCCCCCGCCGCCCCCCCGCGGGAGCCGTTGGCTAACAACAGGTGTCTCTTGAACTTGTCCTCGACTGTAAAATTTATTTTTTCCAATCAAGGTGGCTCCCTGCCTGTCTTTTGTGAAAGAATTTTTTTTTTGTTTATTCTTCAGCAATTTCATACATACATGTATACAGTATATCTTGATCACCACGCCTGATTTTCTGATGAGATGTGACTGGCTGTAAACTCGGCCGGCCGGATGATTAAGATGGCTCTGATCTGCAACCTTGAGCAGGAGCCAGCAAAATAAGAAATCCATCAGCACAACTACTTAGCATAACAGGAGGTTGCCAGGCAAAGGGAGGAACTGGAGAAGCTGGAGCCTCTGATTTGGGTACGAAGACAGAAGAACTGAGCCTCAGATAGCAGGCAGGCAGATTCTGCCAGTAGAGACCTCAGACTCTGGGCCGGATTAACTAGAGGCCACACCGCCGGCATGAGCAGTGTGTTGACCTAAACTTGTCCTCATCCATAAAATGTATTGTTTTCGGTCACGGTGCCTCAGTTTGTCCATGTTGGAAGAATATTCTTTTATTTATTTGATAGCTCTCCCATACACATACACACCGAGTGTTGACCGAATCACCCTCTCACTCCTGAGTCTCAATCCCACTGGACACATGGCCTTCCCGCCATGCTCTCCCCACCTCCACCCCGTAACCCACTGAGCCCACTTAGTGTTACTTACTGGACTGTTGACTAATCTTGCCAGCTTGATCTTGTACTCATGGCCATAGCTAAAGTCAGTTTGTGCTGACTCTTGAGTGTGGTTACTCAGTGTCAACTTGACTGGGTCTGGAATCATCTAGAAGACACATCTCTGGATCACATATCTGTGAGGATGTTCCTGGTGAAATATAACTGAGGTGGTGAGACTTATCCTGAGCGGGGATACGGCAATTTCATGGGTTGGAGTCTTTAACTAAATAAAAAAGAAGAGAGCCAGTTAAATCCCAGAATCTCCCTCTCCCTTCCTTCCCTCCCTTCCTCACTCCTTCTCTCCCTCTCTGTCTCCCTCCTTCTCTCTGTCTCCCTCCTTCATCTTCCCAAATGTGAGGAGTCTAAGCTTCAAGCTTCTATTGCCATGGACTACCCACCGTGCTTTCCCACTGTGGCAGGCTGTACCCGCTTGAACCATGGATCAAAAGGAATCTGTTGTCCCTTAAGTTGCTTTCTGTGAGGCATTTGTTCGAAGCAAGGAGAAAGGTAACTGATAAATTAAACTAAAGGACAAGGTGGATTGCTCAGTTGATAAAGTACTTGCCCCACAAATGTGGGGACCTACAATCAAATCTCCAGCATCCACAGGACACACACCACAACACACACACCACACACACACACACACACACACAGGAATTTAAAAACAAGCTTCTCTCTAGGAGAAAGAAAGAACATTCTTAAACGTGTGAATCATTAGACATAGAGCATCACACATTTCACACAACTTAATGCTGCCACAGCATGTCAAAGTTAGTAATGTTTTAGCAGTCATATGTCCTTCAAAGAATCCAGCTCCACTTATACTGGCCTTTAAAAGCCCACTGAGGAGGCCTCTGCACCTACTATTTGGAAGGTCTAGGGTTTTGAGTTGTAAGAAAGTGGTCAGAGGCCCCTTAGCAAAACACAAAATGTGAAAGAGGTCAGCAGACATGGTGTATGTGACTGAGGCAGAAGCCCACTCCAGCGCAGCAGCACGGAGGGAAGAGCGATGAACATCTGCAGTGAACCTGGCCTCCCTTCATAACAGAGCCACCTCACTGATTATTAAAAGAAATATCTGTTCCTCCAGGGACGTCCATGTCTCTATCCTATTGGCCATTTTAATCAGAAGTGAATCTCTCCAGGCCTCAGTTTCCTCTTTTGTAAACAGAGCAGTTGAACTAGGTGACTGCTGAGACCCTTCCAGTTCTAACATTTTATGATCTATGATTAAAACTTCAATGACATTGTTCAGCCTGCTGTCCAGTGTGTGACCCACCAACTTTCATAAAAACAATCATCATTAGCCTGTGCTAATTGGTCAATAAAACCATCACAATTTTATAGCATGAGACTTGAGACCTGCTGACATTAACACTGTTGATGAGCCAAGCGGAAGTTCAGCGTTACAGATAAAAATAGCTGACTGGGAACTTGGGAGTCTTATTCAAAGTGACATAGGCTCAAACCTACTGTGACTGAAATAGGAACAGTTAATAGGACATTGACCCGCATATGAAACAGTCTCATGGTTGGAAGAGCACAGATGATCAACTGTGAAAGGTAGGGCTTCTAGGACTGGGAATGATGTAGAAAAATTCAGAGGTAGCCTATCACACTAAAAGGCTATAGCCATGTCTGGGCTGGGGTCCAGGCCGCCTATGAATCAAGACTAGAGCCCCAAGCTTAGTCAGCTCGTTAGCTCCTGTACACCTAGGTCTGTAACTCATTTCTTCTTCTCCTTCTCCTTCTCCTTCTCCTTCTCCTTCTCCTTCTCCTTCT
>JADRCH010000181.1:1337909-1378119 GCA_019843965.1 Rhynchomys soricoides | reverse complement strand
CCTTCTCCTTCTCCTTCTCCTTCTCCTTCTCCTTCTCCTTCTCCTTCCTCCTCCTCTTCCTCTTCTTCTTCCTCTTCTCCTCCTTTCTTCCTCTTCCTCTTCCTCTCCTCCTCCTCCTCCTCTTCCTCCTCCTCCTCTTCTTCTTCCTCTACTTACTCCTTGAACTTGATAGGATTCTACTGACATTTTAGGCTCACCTTTGAGATTTTTCCCATTTTATGTTACTCTGTTGAAAGTCAAATAAAGGTTATCTAATCTTACCATCCACTAGATGCCAAGTGATTTCTGTACTTGAACACACTAACCCCTTAAAAAGGGATTAGACCTCTTACTTATTATTCCATTATTCCTGGTGCCCAGGAAGACTAAATAACCTGCCACTGTCATATGCTGATAATTGGTGGAGTCAGCTTCAAACTCAGGTGTGCTTGCTTCTGAAGCCCTTACTCTGACACCCAGAGTTCATCTGGGGCAGTTCTGCCCTGGAGTCCCATAAAGGAGAATGAGAACGTGATCTAGCAAGTTATGAGAAACTAAATGTGGCAAGAGAAAGGTGGGGACTGGAGTCAGTAAAGTCAGTGTGGGTGGAAAGCAAAAAGGAACAGAACAGTGGCAGCCAAAAAACCATTAAAAGACAGAGAACTTGTTTAGAGGTCACAGATGTCAAAGGTGCCAAACATCCTGCAGGGAAGGACAGAAAGTTTGAAAAGCCAAGTGGAGGACATTTGAGCCTGCAGAGAGAAGTGGCTTCTGGCACAAGGCACAGGAACAGGAGTCCATTACAATGCCTTATGTGGCTGCACAGGAGGAGACCTTGAAGGTCAGCCACCCAGTTTCCTTCATCCAAGTCATCTATGCCAAGCAGGCTCCAAAATCAGTGCAGAGCACCAAAAATCAGTGCCATATAGACCCTGCACTGCAACTGCCAGGCTTAAAAGTAATGTATACAATGTAGAACTGTAACGTGCACCAGAGCCGTCATCCCCCATGAAAGAAGCCAACGTGATACTATAGAATTGAAAATCCATCTCTCAAAAGCCAACAGATGATTTCATAGTATACTACAAGGACATTCTGCTTTTTAACTTTGCTGCACAAATGCATGATCACATCAATATAGTTCTAAAAGAAAGTATTTTATAGATTTTTCACTTCCAAAATTGACTTAACAATGTTTTTTTTCACTGTTTCTCTTAGAAAACACTACAGGACCCTAGGACGCACTGCATGCAGTCACATTGCAGTGTCTGGCCTGTACAACTGGCCGTGTACTTCTTAAGCTCCACATAGGGAAGTTATTCTTGCTGCTGTGATATTCTTAGCTGGAAATAGTCCTGAAGAATGTAAGAGGTTAAAGAAAGATCTGATGGTTTATAAGGGCCATACCCATTAACATGCCTAGAAGACCTAGCATGCGTTGCACGTGTATTCTACATGCTTGATTAGCAGTACATAAGAGTGTTAATATTTTAATCAGGAATAAGATCATTGTTCCCAGAAACAGTAACAAAATCCCTAGTTTGTGGAACACACCAGTGAAGGCCATAGGCTTTCCGAACTGAAGAAAGCTTGGACCCGGTTCCTCTGCACTGTGTGATAATTCTCACATCACTTAACTTGCCTTACCTTCTTCATCTATGACTTCTGCGTGGACTTATTTCCCAAGATGCATCAGCTCACACCCTTCTTCCTTTCTGGAGTCCTAGTCTTACTGGCTCCTTCCTGCTGGCATTTTTTGTACCTCCTGCCTACTGTGCATGCTCACCTTGCCTTGCCCACCGACCGATGTGGTTCCTGCTGCCTTTCAGATCTCAGGTCAATCATTATTCCCTTAGAGAAATCTCAGTGGGCAGCTTCAGTTCTGAAAAGGCCAGACCACAGCTTTCCTTTCTAGGTCATAGTCCATCATAGTAAGTATGGATGCAGAGTTATTTGCATTTGCATGTGTAAGGCTGTTTTATTTATGCTTCTCGTCCACAGAACTATAAACTGCTAAGAAGAGATACTGTGTCTCTCCTTATTCTTACCACTGGACTCCAAGAATTACCACAAAGTGAGACTTTTATCCATGTATGATGAGTGAAGTTGATCTAAAATGGGATACATTAAAATGGTAATTAATAATAATAATTATAATAATTAGGATAGCTATCTCCCATCAACATAACCTCCTATCTGTAACATATAACCTTAGTTACAGGATATATAAACTCAAATTATAAACACTGGCTTTCAAAATATTTCTTCTACCAGCAGTCCATCGCCTACCACTGACATACCCAGCCCGATTCCCCTGAGCTGCTCTCTTCATGCAAGGCTGCAATGCCTGTTGGTTCCATGCTTCTCTGCTGCTTTCCTTTGAGCTCCAGGAACATCTGTCCTCCTCCACATTGCCCCTCCCCTCCAGGAGCTAGTGCAGCAAACTTTAAAGTGTGTTGTCTGTAAAATTAACCCTGTTTTAATATCTTAGAAAAGAAAAACAACTGTCCCTGTCTCTTACCACTACCTTTTCATTTAATCATTCTTTGGTTTTTCTCTTTCTCATTGTTTTATTTATGAACCAAAATGGATCTTAATAGTGACCGATACACACGTGAGCTCTGCTCAAGTGAGTGGTCTGAATCAGTGAGAAGGAAGATGGAATTCGATGTTGTTGTGAAACAGAACCACCAGCCTGTGAAGTCCTTGAACTACCCAATGACCTTCTCCATCCCCACCCCAAAGTCTACCCCAGAAACACTGCCTGTCTATCTAGTTTTGCAAGGGGTTTTCGGGGCAAGTGTTGGGGCTGACAGAGCAGACAGATTCCAGTCTCAGACGCCGGTTAATTGATTGTGAGCAGCAATGTATGTCATTTCTCTTATTCCAGACGCACACCATCTTAGCTATGCTGACTGCTGATCTTGAAATTATAGGCAACATTTGTAATGTTTTCCCATCAAAAGTCAGGACTTCTGAGCTCTGTTGAAACTTTAATTCTTGCTTCTGAGAACTTGGAACCAACCTGGGAGTCATGGAGAAGGGTCCCCGAAGGAGAGGTCAGCTTTTAAAAGAGTATTGTTAACGGCCCGAAGTGTCAGGCCTTTGAGGGTAGGATCTATCCAGAGCTCCTCTAATGTCTTTCTTATGATCCATGTGGAGTGAGGTTCCTTCAGCGTTTGCAGCAGCAGTCACAACAGAAGCAATGGTGCCCAAGAGAACATCTCTACTACTGACAGGCTAGCGACTCTACTTGGATCCCATCTCTACCTGTGTCTCTGGAAGAGCTAGGCCCTCCCTTCCTTCCCCATAGCTTCTCATCCTCAAGTCCTTTAAGGGGGCCAGCAGTCAGACAATTTAAACAAAACAAACCAAAACAAACAACCAAAACCAAACCAACCAACCAACAAACCAAGCAAAATGCAGCACACAAGCTGCTGCAGCTGCAGCATCCACCTTTCACCAAGCATCTTTGGAGTATGTGCCACACCATTCAGAAGATAGCAGCATCACTAGAAAACAAGAAGCACTATCTCTGCTTAGAGATGAGCAGACTCGGTTGGGGAGCTGAAGTGTATGTCTTTGGCAGCTATTTTTTCTAAGCTCCTGAGCATCTGAGAGCTTGACGTGCATCTGGATTCTCTGTCTAAGGGGCTGCTAAGAGCCTAAATGGCATATATGAGATGTGTGTGGAAGGGAAACCAAAATGAAGCTTAAAAAAATTAACATCTAGAAGGAAGAAGAGAGTACAGAAATGGCCCAGAGGTGGGAAGTCAGGAAATGGAGAACGGCAAAATGCAGAAACCTTCAGGAGAAGGAATTCTGATGAAAGAAGGGTAATGAAGACAATTGGTACTCCATAATGCACAGCCCAACATCACAGGTGTCAAGGCAATGGGGACACCCAAAGAAATGTGCCTTCTAGACCCTCCAGGAAGGGGACAGCCACTGCAGAGCCTTCAGGCAGTCAGCTTCCTGCAGCAGGTGGAGCTCCGAGTTGTTATGTAAATGAACCAAGACCAATTCTAAATGCACCAGGGAGATTTGCTTCTTAAGAGGTCCCAGAGAGGAAGAAAGGGATCCAAGATGACTAAATAACGATCCACCCCCAGCTGTCCTGTCTGCAAGCTGGTTCTCACAAAGCATGTCTTTTAGAAGTGGGACAGCCCTGCTGACCCTGGCCGATATTTTATCAGCCCACCCCAGATTCTGATGAGCAGCGAAGCACTGATTATTGTCACTGATGGCTGTGGTGTCCTACTGATTATTGTCACTGATGGCTGTGGTGTCCTATTTGCAGTAGCCTCTGGGGAAGAAGAGCCACAGTCTTCTTCAGAAACTCATTCAAGTACTAAACTTCTAGCTGGAGACTTCTCCTTTGTCCTCGACCCCATCCTCTTCACTTAAGATGAAGAGAAAATGTCCCCAACTCCAAAAGTCCCCATGTGAGATGTAAACCCATTGTGACTTCATACTCCGCCTTTCCTTCTCCTGGATGCCTCCAGGTTTTCTTTTCTCTGAAAACGGAAAGCTTCCAGCCAAGGACCAGGCGCAGTACCGAGGATGAGGCACAGAGGAAGATCGGAGCGGAGTCCTGCGTGGGGTCCCAGCCTTATCTTTTATCACAGTCAGCTTCTGACCTGACCACTCTGAGCTGCATTCAGAAAGGAACAGTATGCGTAAGGCAGCTCACATATGCTTGTAACTCTAGTTCTGGGGGGGATCTGGAGCCTTTGTGAGTACCAGGCATGTACATGATATACAGACTCACATGCAGGCAAAACACCAATACACATAAAGTAAAAATTTAAAAACAGATTTATTTTTAAAAAGTCTGCCTTGCAAAAACACATAATCAGCTAGAGTAACTACCTGTTACCCTAGGGTACAGACAATAAACCACCACTGGTGACTCTTCTGTACTGTGCACACTGCTCACCTGAGATCCAGGCTCCCCCAGGGATATCTAAACGAGAGAAAAACAAATGACTCTCACATGCCCACCGACCTTGCATTTCTATCCATACCCACATAATTGTCTGTGTTTGGACAGTAAGTCAAACACAGTTAGGAAGGAACATGTCTGGTCATAGGGGGTGGGTGGAGGCTGGGATGGGGAGAAACAAGGAGAGTTGAATGAAGACCCCAAAGCTAAACAGATCAGTTCTTTGGAAAGATAACTTACAAAGTTGAAGACACAGAAGAAGCAGAGCTGGGGGATACAGGTTAGTCATAGGTTGCTTATCTTACACGTCCAAAGCCCTAGGCTCCATCAACCAAAACATTCTGCCCAGGCCAAGCCTGCCACCTCACTACCATGTATTTTGGCACACGGAATAACAGGAATAGAGGCAGCTATGGCTGTTACCCTGGAGGGCATTTGACACACCCTTATTGTAAAGAATGACAGTTAGTTTGAAGACCAGGAGATGTTTCCCAAGCAAAATCTCATTGGCAGCTCACTGCAGCTCACAGGGATACTTTCCCTTGGAAGCAGCTTTTGTTGCGATGGGAAGACATATGTAATATAATATATATATATATATATATATATATATATATATATATATATATATATAATAACACTAATAATGCTGGAGGGAACTGGAAGAGCTTCAGCTTCATTCATTCCTCACTCACAACCAAGGTCCCAAGCACTGGCTGCTCAGATTGCCTATCACTTTCTTCTCTGTTCAACAAAGCCAGCCAAGAGAGCAAACTCTTCCTTTCCAACAGACAGCGAGGATTAGGTGTGGAGTAGGCAAGGCGAATCAAAGAAGCGGTGGGGAGTGTGGGGACCTTGGGGCTCTTGTCCCATGGACCCCATTCTCCTAGGTCTAGGAGAGCCAGTTCCTGACACCGGGCTGTAGCTCACTGCAAAAGTTGCAGTTCCCTGAGAGTTAGCTCCAGGGATCGCTGCACTCTGTGTATCGTGTCTGAGTAATTAACCAACAGTTGTTCCTGCTTTGTGGAACATGGACCCAGCAGCCCTGTGAGGTCCTGTGGGGACTTTTTCAGTCTGATTGGCAGACATTTGGCAGGAAGGTACAGCTTCTGCAATGCCTGACTGAGGGGATGGAGGATGATCCAATTTATTCTTCCTATCTGAAATTGCACGTACCTCTGCACTCCTCCCTTGGGACACTTCCAAGTGTAACCGCGGCCATCCATGCTGAGAACAGAAGATGTTATTCCCCTGATGTGGTCCAGCTCAGCCAGGATGTCCATTGCTGTATGAGATTTTAGATCAAATCCTAAAGCTTTAGAACTTAAATTCTAGTATGTCTAAACTGGACGGAGCTTTAGATCTACTGAGGACACCATTCTTCAATGAGAAGACTCACCATTGTTATACTGAAGAATGCGCAGCCGGCCAGGGCAGGACAAAGATCTTTCCTCACTGCTGATCAAATCCCATTCATAGCTGACCCTTACCCAAATCCTGCAAGATACCCAATCTGGATCCAGATCCATGTTCTCCTTGGGAAAGTCTTTCCCTCATTATTTAAACAACCATTTCTGTGCCTTCAATACTAACATTTTCTTTTAACACAGAATCTAACGTTAGGAATTAAAACTCCATTAGATGCAACCTGAAAGAATTCTATTGCTATCCTTCTGTCCAAACCTATGTAATTATGAGTATTTGGGTTATATCTTCTACTTATGGATGTGGATCTTTTGGGCAAGTCTAATGGAATATGTTTCCCAGGTCATGGACCATAGGGGAAACAGCAGCAAGTTAGACATGAAGATAAGCAAGATTCTACCACGTTGATGGCTTCCCTCACAGACTCTCAGTGAGGAGACAAGAGAGTGTAACCATCCCTCATCTGTCTTCTCCCATTCTTAGCTATTTATTCCCAGGAACTAAAAACCTTTCCTCTTGAGCTTGTTCAGTTTGCTTCCAAAGGTACTAAAAGTTTGTTCTTCTCAAGGGTGAAGAGTACCTTGATTTTCTCTGAAATTCAACCATTAATGCTAATTATACAGTGCCTTTCCAGTGTGTCAACAGCCTCTTAGCTCTGTGAACCAAACAACTGTCTCCGGATTGCTGCATTTAGCATGATCTAGTCAGAGAACCTGGCTAGCCCTGGTGAAGAATGAAGAAAGGACGGACACACAAGCACACCTATAGAAACTCTGGAGTCAGATGGCAACACGGAACCTTAGCACCTTTCTTAGGTACAGCACAGGCAGGGGTAGGGGGAAAACTAGTCTCGGTAGGAGGTCTCTGTAAGTGAGGCAAGTTTGGGAGAAGGAGGAGGAGGAGGAGGAGGAGGAGGAGGAGGAGGAGGAGGAGGAGGAGGAGTTATTACTAGCTTTTGCACACATTGCCAAATTCAAACTTACACCAGAAGAAGGCTTTGTTATTTTCTCATGGGCTGAGGCCTTGGTCCTTGACATGGCTGTACCCATGTCAACAGTATACGTTCACTTAGAACTCCACCCACTCTTTGCACAGTCACTCAAACTCTCTCAGCTCTCCTTACCAGGTCTCAGTGCTCAGGGGACCAAGTCACCAGACACACAGTCTGCTGATGGGCCTTTATCATGCTCAGAGTAGCCCTAGAAAGGAACCTCCGAGTCTCACCAGCAATGTCAATCCATCAGCCTTAGGTCTTGTTGGCAACCTGGGCATTCAGAAACTCAAGGTCTTTTCCTGCTCCAGCTAGAATGCCCGTCTTGTCTTCTCTTCAAATCCCTCCTCTTTTGTTGCACTTGCCTACATCCTCCTCACTTCTGAATGTTGTCTAGGGATAGGGAAATTGATCTGTGAGGGAGCATGCCTTGTTAATCCATTCCCATTCAGTCAACCTCTGTCCCTCTCCCACCCCCATTCCAGGACATGATAAGACATGGCTGGCATTATTGCTTAATGAATAAGCCCTTGCACACTGAATGGTGGGATGCTGCCGAATGGTGGGATGCTGCCGAATGGGATGGCCAGGGGAAGGAGGCAGTAAGTAGAAATGCCAAATACTGAGAAAACACCAGAGGAAACTTCCCTTTCCTAGGGACAGAGTAGGGCAGGAAGGAACCGAAGGATCATCAGACAACAAGGAGGAAGGGAAGCAAGCTCAGATATAACCACTGGTGTGCCTCTTGTTTAGAATTCTGGCATAGGGGAGAAATAAAAGGGAGGAAGGGTCAACATGCTGCCATGGTCCTCGTCGATGAGCTCCAAAGTGGAGTTTCCAAATTACTTGAATAAATACGCAGTACAGAGCCTCAGTGTTTCCACTTTCAAGGAGGGCATGGCCCTCTTGTTAGGAATGGAGTCTTAGGCTGTACCCTGTGACTGAATGTACACTTAGCCAGTTCTCCAGGTGGTGCAGTGAATGTATGCCCACGGGAGCCACCCTTCCAGACAGCTTCTCTAAGTTCCCAGAGAAGATGGGATTATGAGGATGGGAGTCCAGAGCGCTGAAGTCTAGGAGAGCCTTTCAAACCTCAAATCCTTGGGGAAACATTCTGAGAAGATGAGCATTTTGTCTCTTTCATAGGGTAGAATTATGTGTATGCTTGTGTGTCAGAACTCATGAATGGAGTTTTTCCAAGGCATGATATATATATATCGTATACTACATATCTATCTATAGCTATATCCATATCTATCTATCTATCTATCTATCTATCTATCTATCTATCTATCTATATGTAGTATAGGCAATTCACTCCCCAATAAAGTTGAGCTAGCAAGAAACTATTGACTTATTGCCAAGTGGTAGCAGGTATTATATTCAAGAATACGAAGTCTGCCTTACAAACAGTCCATTTCTCCCCTAGACAAGAGACATGCTGTCAAGAACATGAATTGTCAATACTTTCCGAATACACAAATATTTCTTTCCTTAGCTACATGTTAAGATGTCACCGTTCGTCTCTCACACACGAGCTCACAGATACACCATTCCAAAGCCATGATTTGCAACATTTAAGTCAAAGTTCCTGGGTATTTCTTAAACATTGTCAGATAACCCTAGTGAGTAGCAGAGCAGAGAACAACCCAAGCAACCAACAGGTGTCAGCAACCAATTTTGTGGATTTGTGGAAAACCCTGTAAGTGCCCCTAACTATGTGGAGGACAACATGCAACTCTCTGTGTCCCTCTATAATGCAAGGTCTGGTTTGGAATGTGGGCTACGGACCTGCACATGGAGAGATGGTATAACTGAGGTCTGGCTACTTCAACAGTTTGAAATGTCTCAGTCGTCTGTGGAGAGGCAGGTATATGGCAGCTTCTGGGAAGTCACAAATGCTTGCCTATGAGCTAACTCTCCAGAGTCTTCTCTTGCTTTAACTCCACCCTTGATTTAATGGAATCTTAAAGATGTCAAGTGGTCTCCACAACCCCACACATCTAAGATATTAAGAGATGAGACTTGAAGCCATGCCTACTCCTCTAGGGCACCAGCTCTTTTCAGATGCCACTGTGCGTATTAAGCATTAAGATGAGACCTCCCCTCCCTTGTCAATTTGCCAGAACCAATCAATGGCCATATTATGTGGCACTCATTCAAGTGTCTCAAAACAGAATCCCTGAGCAGAAACGGGAAAGGTTGTATATGCTTAGGTGGGAGCACCCTGAGTGATATCCATGCAATTGCAGGCACAGGCATAGACAGCCAATTGGAGGGCACAGGTGACTGGTGCCTACTCAGAAAGAAGAGCCACAGTGTGTGTGTGTGAGTGTGTGTGTGTGTGGTGTGTGTGTGGGGTGTGTGTGTGTGTGTGTGTGGTGTGTGTGTGTGTGTGTGTGTGTGTGGTGTGTGTGTGGTGTGTGTGTGTGTGGTGTGTGTGTGTGTGTGTGTGTGTGTGTGTAGGGGGTGGGGATAATTTAACTCCAGGAGATGAGGGCATGGCAGGCCCCACTGCCCCTCCTTCTTTGCCAGGGCAACCCAGGATGTCAGACAACACTGTGGCTGCCTCATTATTGGGCTGCTCTGCCATTGTCCTAGAGACAATAGTTTCCAGCCCGGTTTTGTGTGGGGCTGCCAGCCAAAGTTATTAACCACAGGAGCTGCCTTTGAGGGACATCCAAGAAAGGGGTGAAAGGTCACCTGGAGCAGCTAGGGGAGCGGAAGTAGGAGGGAAAGGCAACACAAAAGAAAGGGATGAGCTTCTGTCCCCTTTCCCCTCCCCCCAGAAACCTTAAACAGAGCTGGGCCAGAGGGAGACTTGGATGGGGAGAATCTCTGAAGAAGAACCTGGTGCCACTGCTGTGGACGAGAGAAGAGGCTGGCATACAGGGTCATCTCGAGAACCCTCAGAGTTGTGAGATGTACTGGGGCAACAGGAAAGGGAAGAGAAAGCAGACACTGGGCCTGGGGCTTTTCAACTCACATGTTCTGCCCTCAGAGAGGCCAACTAGGTAGACCAGAATGTTCCAGTTCTGAGGGAACCGCCTGCCACTCTTCACAGCACGACCCAAGCTAGCCTGGTAGCACTAGAAGCTGGACAGTATAATAGCTGGCAGATCCCTGCCTGCATATGTGGCCATGAGAACAGGCCACAGATAGAGTTACGGAGGTTTTGTTCTTCGTACCTGTTTCCAGTAGGCACAGAAACCACCCTACTCAAGGACATGACCTGCCAAGGAACTGGAACTTGGGGGTTGCATACTTCCTGCTCTTGAGAAAACTAGGCCACTGGCATCGGGCTGGAGCCTCCATCTATGCCCTAGGCTCCATAGGCTTTCTGAGTCCCACAGCTAGAAGACAGCAGAAGGTATAAGCACTGTCAGCTGCCAAACGCCTGGTACTGGGGACGATGGCTTTGCATGACTCTCATACAAGAGAAGGGCAGGGAGGCTACTGGTCACTGAGCTGTCACCACCACAGCCAGCTCTGCCAGTCCAGCAAGAAATACTCAAACAGAATTCGCTACCCAGAACAGGGCTAGAAGGCCCAGAGCTCTGTTCATGTCCTGAGCCCCAAGGAGGCTCCTGGCTTCAGAGGTGAGGCACCTACTTCACTGTTGCTTGTCCAGCCACCTTACAAAGACTGGGAGGGGCAGGCAGCACAGGGGAGGGGGTGGTGATAGGCTCAAGTCCAAGACTGTAAGTTTGAGTTCACAGGAGGTTGATAGAAAACAGTGAGTGATTCCACTCAACTTCTGTTTAAGGTTGCACATTTAATCTCTAACTTCTTGCATGTCTCTACCTGGATTCCAGATATCTATCTGGTGTCCTTCCACTCCCTCAGGCCCTTACCCCTGAGCCTCCAAGACCAAACATAGTGTTCTCCGTCTATTACCATCTACCCTACTCCAGAAGTCCAGCTCTGACCCTTCTAGATCTCTCCACCTTCGCCCCACTACCCCAAGGTCCTTCCAGGCCCCCTACAAGTTCGACTGCTCTCTGCCCCGATGCTGGCTCCCCTGCCTGGGGAAGCCCACTTTTTAACAAACTCATAATGATAAGCAATCCCCCCCCACACACACCTGCCTCCATCCGAGAGAGAGACATCACAATCCTCCAAATTGCCTATATTAACTCAGTTCTTCTGAACATCCTTATTGTCCAAAATAAAGGATACCCATACCCTCTGCCCTAAATTCCTCTCCTGAACTCTGCAGATACCTCAGCCCTGGTCCGAACTGCAGTGAGGATTTCTATATACTTTGTTTTCCTTTTGACATTTTCCATTCTTACAGCATTCCAATCCCATAGGCTCCCTAGCTTCACAAGGTGAACTATGTATGGGATAAGAGCTCGATCTGGGGAACTACTCCAGGTCTACTCCAACCCTGTCCTCAATAACACCTAAGAGGCCCAAACCCAGACTTTCACAACAAACGAAATCACAAACCGTCACCAACAGAAGTGGGTGAAGGGAGCAAAAAAGCAAATAAAATGCTAAAATCAAATAAATAAAAAATTAAGCTGTATGTATCTGCATTCTCATTAGGAGGAAGATGTGAAATGAAGCGCATTGTGTTATTAAGCATTCCTTCGATTCAGTAAACACAGGCTGAATAAATGTATAAATATCAGCATTAAGTGAGATTTAACAGGAAGCTGTTTATCTTCTGCCTGTCAGGCAGGAGGTAACTGTCTCAGTGAATCACTCACCAGCTCTGCAGTCTGCTCCCCCCTGTTCTGCTGCAGTTGGGTCTGGGGGTAGGAGGTCTGCACCTCAGAGAAACTGTCATCTTAGTGAGTTCAGGTAGGCTCTGTGCAGAGGATGCTTGGGAACACCCATCTTGGGACTGCATCCCAGTTCCCTCAGCATCAGCCAACATCTGGGTAACTTGGCTATGTAACCTTTCTTGTTTTTCCTCCTTCTCCCTCCAGCCCCACTCACTCTGGCCCTGCTTACTATGCAACATCTCTAAAGCACACTGATATGGACTGAATACCCCCTAAAAGTCAGTGGAATCTAATACCCACTGGGAGGTATTAGGAAGTGGATCTTGGTAGAACCTGGAAAAATTGATTAGGTAATGAGCTCTGTAAATGGGTGAAGCCATCTGAAGATCAATGAATCGTTGAGTCATCTCCAGAGCAGTTTAGTTACAAAGGCCAGTTTGGCTGCCTTTTGTGGGTACCCCTCTCACATGTGATGCCCTATGCCACCTTAAGCTTCAAGATTCCCACCAGCAAAATGAAGGCCCATAATCTTGGATTACTCTAGATTCTAGCTACAACTGTGAGCTGAAGGAACATTTAGTCTCTGCAGACTAACCAGTCTACAACATTTGGTTACAGCTACAGAAGATACCGCAACTGTAGCTATTTGAAATCAGTGCCTATTCATAAAGCGGTGGAGAACACCAAAAGTTGTTGTTTTTCAAGAGACAGACATGTAATAGGGCCACAAATAAAAGGTTTCAGTATTTATTTAATGTGGTTGCTGGACTCTGCCATACTCAGTGGAACAGTACAGAGGCAAGTGAAGGGGAAGACCATGGAGCACAGGGCAGAAGCCCCAAGGGCTGTCTTTCTGGCTCTTCCAGAAGCATTTCATAGATGGCTTCAGCTTCTAAGTGTCTGCTTCCTCTTAGTCTGCCCTTGAAGTTCTTGTAAGATCAAGGCCGCTGTAATGATTGCCAAGTGAACCGACATGCAACAAGTATTAAGTACCGGGTAAAGACAAGGCCACCAAGGATTGAGGGCTTACAACAGATGACACTGAGGACTTATGGTCCTTTGTGATAGCCATGGCCCTTTTCTGCTTTGACTAGACTCTAGTACAAGCTGGAGCGGTATGTGGGTTCCTAAAGCCTTTCCAACTGCAAGTGTGTGCTCTACGTGGTCCTCTGTTAGAGATCTGGCTAGCATCCCCCTTCCATCCCAACACACAAAACTAAGTCTTGACCTCTGGCTTGTCTTGAAGTCCATAAATTGCTAAATCAGGATAGGACATAGCAGCACGTCCTCTCAAAAGAGCTTCTGAATATTGAGCAACATCAATACACGGATCTATGCAAAGACTTGAATTCTTATAAAGTCCATACGGAGCTCACGAGAAAGGAATATATACTTAATTTTCACACGAGTGCGAGTGATATCAACAGGCTGTCTCCCATCACAGGGCAACTGTTCAACACCATTTATTACTCCCCCCTGATGAGGCTTCCGTACTCCAAGGATCCACCCAAAAAGACCTCAGAGGCTTTGGTACCAGGCAGCATCTCCATAGAGGCCGTGGGTGGATAGCACAGGACAGACATGTGCAATGGGAATGCATTGTGTACCACAACCACACTGCAGGCTGGGAGTCACAACACCCTTCTACCTATTCCAGAGATGGCCAATCTGAACCAGACTCTGGCCTTCCTAATAGTAAAATAAATAAAAAATGTATCTCAAATCACCTCAAATCATCTGTGCCTTCACTGATAAAGCAGGTCCTCTCTACAGTCCACTCTAGCCTGAATTCCAAATAGCATCATTGTTATATAGTCTTAGATGAACAGGGTATGGAAGTTCTAGGAACTGAGCTGCAGAGAAATAACCACTGCTTAGGCATAGGGTGCAAGAATACTAGCTTTTATGACTTAGCATCTAAGCAAAGTCTATTCATATCATTTATAGGAAGGGTATATGTGAGCCTCTCTACTAGAGGCTCTGAAGTAAATACAGAACTAATTATAACAATCATAGATTCTAGACAAACCACATAAGAGAACAAGGGTGGCAAAGATGACCTGAGTTAGGCTTAAGAATTAGTTCAATAACTGTGTCTACCACAGCCTAGATCAGTTAAACAACAAATGATTATTACACATACCTAAACTGGTCGTTCTCTCCCGCCTTGGTGTGCAGGGTGACCACAGCATGCTGGGACAATAAATTCCTCTTGCTTTTTGCATCAACCCCCAACTTCATGGTGTTCACTTCGGGGGTGTCTCTGGTAAGCTAAGGCTCTCCAGAGTCTTACATTTGATGCATTGACCAGGAATCGATCCCCCGTGGGTTGATCAGGGAAGAGTGGTGGACCAGAGGTCTCAAGCAGTTACCGTGGTACTTGTGTGTCTTGCTGTTTGTCAAAATCTGAGTCTGTAAGTCTGTTTGAACTTTTGGGTTGCTTGCAAGCATCTGGAGTCTAAAGATCCCACGGTGTTTGGGGGGCGGTCAAGAGTGACGGGCAGACGTGTCTTAACATCGTGACTGTGGGAATCTGGGGGATGCTCCAGAGATCCTGGAAGGAGCCAGGAAGGCTCTGCTCCTTCTGGAAACATCAAGACAGTATCAGGTCTTGCTTTAACCTGTTTTATCTGGCTCCTTCCATTTTGGAAGGGGCTCCTGGTTTGTCTTGATGTGGTGGAGCCTGCTGAGCAACTCAGTTCTGAGTCCATTGTAGGGACAAACTGTCTGTAACTGGGCCCATGGTAGGGGCAAACTGTATGTTGATTGTCTTGGACCTGGACACCCGCCTGTGGCAGGGTCAAGCTGTCTGTGTGTTGATTGTTTTTCTCTGTGTTTGTTAGTATCTTGTTCTGTGTTCTTGGATTTAGACTGATGACAGTTTTTTGTTTTTGTTTTTGTTTTTACATTGGACAGACTGATAATACTCCATTAAACATCCTAGTTAACCACTAAAGGAGAAAACTTGTCAGTAGTAGTAAAGAAGGGAAAGTTAGGTATTCTTTGCTTCTCCGAGTGACCCACTTTTAGAGTAGGGTGGTCACCCATAGGGACCTTTGACTTGCAGGTGAACAAAGCAGTAGAGGAGAGAGTCTTTAGGTCAGGATCCCTTGGGTACCCAGACCAAGTGCCCTATATAGTTACCTGGAAGAATCTAGTGAAGGACCCCTTCTAAGAGAAGGGCCCCCCTCATAGATAAAAGCCTTTCTCTCCCCAAGACCCACTTCACAGGTTCTGGCTGTCAGGAAGAAGGAAGTGTGGGAGGAGAGATCCAGACCTGAGAAGTCGATCCTCCAAGACCCTTCAACAGCTGATCTGTTACTCCAAGACCCTCCTCCTCCATATCCTCCTACCCTGGCCCCAATGGGCCCACCAGCAACAGCACTAGTCCCAGAATCCTCAGCCCATATGGGACCAGGGCCATTGTAACCCCTTTTACCAGAGAGAGGAGTGGGAGGAGAACCCCAACTTCCTGGTCCTGCCATGGGGACCCAAAGTCTGAGAGCCACCCCTCCTGATACCACGGTGGCTCCCACACTGAGGGCATATGGGCCTCTAGATAAGGGCAATCAGGCAATGCAATATTGGCCCTTCTCTTCAGCTGACTTGTACAGCTGGAAAGCCCAGTACCCCTCCCCCCTTTCAGATAACCCCAGTGAGACTGTTTTCTTTACTCATCAGTCCACCTGGGATGATATGCAACAACCCATGAGAGTGCTCATCATGACCAAAGAGTGAGAGAGGATAATGCAGGAAGCCAGAAAGAATGCCTCCTCAGACATGGGGCACCATCGATTGACCAGGCTGTCGTCGACAGCGGGTTTTCCCTGACTAGACTTGACTGGGACTTTAATTTGTCAAAAGGTAAGGGGCACCTGAAGATCCTCCACCAGACTCCATTGGCAGGTCTCAAGGGGGCTGCATGACAGCCCACAAATCTGACCACGGTATGTGACATTAAGCAGGGACCGGATGAGTCTCGTGCAGCCTTTCTAGAGTGACTCATGGAGACATTTCAGTCAGTATACACCCCATGAGCCCAGCAGCAAGGAGCACAAAGAAAGCTACTGTGACAACGGCTTTTATAGACCAGGCTAGTACAGATATCAGGAAAAAGCTTCAGGGGCTAGAGGGACTACAGGATAAGCCATTGAGGGATTTAGTGCAGGTTGCTGAGAAAGTCTACCATAACAGGGAGACAGAGAAGGAGCAGAGAAAGAGAAAGGAAGAAAAGCGACAGGGAAGGAATCTACGGAGAGTCCTGACTCTCAGGTTAGAGGATGAAGCTGTTTGAGACTTCAAACAGGGCACCAGGACCTAGACTGGTGGCGTGAAGCCTTTTCCCAGGCCTGGGTGGAGACAGCAGGGATGAGGAGAGCCACCAACCAGCCCCCCCATCCATGTGAGGCTCAGAGCCCAAGCCTCTCCGGTGTCTGTGTGCCAATATCCGATGTTGAGGAAGGCCTGGGACGGAATCAGGCCCCACATTATCAGGCTCCTAGAACAAGGGATCCTGTGGAAGTGCCAATCAGCTTGGAATACTCCCCTGTGCCCATGAAGAAACCTGGGCCCCGAGACTAAGGAGGACTGTTCAGAGGGGACTAAATGCCTCTTGGAGGAGCTGGGAGGATTGGGATACAGAGTCTCAGCCAAGAAGGCCCAAATCTGCCAGAGAAAAGTAAGTTATTTGGGCTACCTGCTAAATGATGGTCAGTGCTGGCTCGCCAATGCTCAAAAGGAGACCATCCTGCACATCCCTCCTCCGCAGAGCCCCAAGCAGGTACGGGTATGGGCATGGCTGGCTTCTGTCGGCTATGGATCCCAGGGTTTGCTGAATAGGCTACCCCTTTCTACCTCCTGACTAAAACTGGACAGCCCTTCCACTGGGAGGAAGAAGAGCAGCAGGCCTTTGACACGATCAAGCAGGTTGTGCTTGAGGCCCCTGCTCTAGGACGACCTGATGCCAGTAGACCTTTCCACCATCCGGCTGAGAACAGGGATAGCCAAGGGGGTGTTCACTCAGGGACTGGGCCCCTGGAAATTTCCAGTTGTCTATCTGTCAAATAATTAGACCCTGTCACTGCTGGGTGGCCTGCTTGCCTACGGATAGTGGCAGCAGTGGCAGTTCTAGTTAAAGATGCTGATAAATTGACTCTGGGGCAGAACCTGACTGTGACATGCCTTGGAGAGCATTGTTCACCAGTCCCCAGATCAATGACTGACCAACGCCCGCATGACTCATTATCAGACTCTGTTACTAAATTCAGATGGGGTGACCTTTACATCACCAGTGGCCCTCAACCCAGCTACTGTTACCCGACCCTGATCTTGACCCGCCAGCTCATGATTGTCAGGAGATTCTAGCTGAGGACCAGGGATGGCAAAAGGACCTGTTGGATCAGCCGCTTCCCTGACAGCAGCAGCTACCTGGTAGAGGGACTATGCAAGGCGGGGCTGCCATTGTGGATAGGCACCAGGTGGTCTGAGCAGAACTGCTTAGCTCTGACCAAAGCCTTGGACCTGGGGCCAGGCAAAAAGTTCAACATCTACAGGGATAACAAGCAGGTATGCCTTTGCCACAGTCCACGTCCACAAGACTATGTACCAAGAGAAAGGACTGCTCACAACAGAGGGAAAAGAAATAAACAAGCAGGAAATCTTGGACCTGATGAAGCCAGCAACTGTGAGTATTATCCATTGCCCAAGACGTCAGAAGGGAAGAGACTCAGTGGCCTGGGGCAATAACCAGGCAGACCAAGTGGCTCAAGAAGTGGCTATGCAGAAGCCTGGTTATGGGTCAGCAAGAGATACCCGCTGGGAAATGGGACTGGACTATGAGATGGCCTCACTTAGAATACACTGAAGAAGAAAGGACTCAGATTGCTAGCCATCCTACAAACTATCACCTAGAGAAGGAAGGGCAGTGGCACACAAGAAAGAAAACTGTGCTCCCCAGAAAGCAAGCAAAAGACTCACTAGGCCAAATGCACAGATGGACACACTTAGGGGATAAAAAGCTTGTCCAAGCAGTTAAGGGACCTAAAGTATATATAATAGGATTCAGGTTTTGAGCCAGAAAAATAATAAAACAGTGTACAGTATGCCAGCAAGTGAATGCTTATGCAGCCAAGAATAAACAGGGCAAAAGACCTAGGGCAGAACAGCCTGGAGTATATTGAGAGGTCGATTTTACAGAAGTTAAGCCAGGAAAATATGGTTACAAATACCTTCAGGTGTTTGTAGATACTTTCTCTGGATGGGCTGAGGCATTCACCACCAAGCAGGAAACAGCTACCATGGTATCCAAGAAGATATTAGAGGAAATTTCCCTGAGGTTAGAGTGCCCAAGGTAACTGGATTGGACAGTGGTCCTGCTTTTGTCTCTAGGGTAAGTCAGGGATTGGCAGAGATATTGGGAACTAATGGAAGCTCCATTGTGAGTACCATCCCCAAAGCTCAGGGCAGGTAGAGAGAGTAAACAGAACCCCCAAAAGAGACCTTAACTAAATTGACTTTGGAGACTGGCTCAGACTGGGTGGGTGCCCCTCCCCTTGGCCCTGTTCTTAGTCTGGAACACCTCCTGCCATTTTAACCTGACCCCTTTTGAGATCCTGTGTGGTACTAACTCCCTTGGTGTCCACTGTGCCCTCCCAAGAGGTATCCCACAGCATGAGATTTGGCCCTAACTGTCTGCCTTAAATGCTCCAGGGATGCCAGAGACCCCTCCTTGCTTCCAGACTGGTGACTGGATCTATATAAGGAGATATTGAGCACAGTCACTGGAACCCCGATGGAAGGGATCCTTCCTAGAGCTGCTAGCCACTCCCACAGTCCTCAAGGTGGACAGTATTGCCACCTGGGTGCACGCTTACCATGTGAAACCTGCAGACATCCCATTCTCCAGAGACCCCTACTGATGATAGAGAAGATGGACAATCTGCTTAAGCTCAAGATCACTTGACCTTGATTATGATTGCTTGTGGTACCTTTGGATTCTGGTACCTTCCCTCGTCCTATGTGCCTATCCACCAAACCTGTTACAGTACTCACTGTCTCCCTTCTGTTGTGGTTGGGGGTGGCTGAGGCAGCCACCAGGACCTCTGCTTTGGTCTTGCAAAGGAAAATTTATGACAGTCTGAGGACAGCCATTGATTTTGATATTGAGAGAATTGAAACTTCCATCAGTCACCTTAAAGAATCATTGACTTCATTATCAGAAGTAGTACTACAGAATAGGAGGGGATTAGACTTGACTTTTCCTTCTCCAGCAAGGAGGGCTATATGCTGCTTTAACTGAAGAGTGTTGATTTTATACAGACCATTCTGGGGTTATTGAAGATTCAATGGCCAAGGTGGAAAAAGAGCTAGCCAAGCAGGAGAGAGAGAGAGAGAGAGAGAGAGAGAGAGAGAGAGAGAGAGAGAGAGAACAGAATCAGGGCTAGTTTGAGTCTTGGTTTAACCTCTTAGTTAACCACCCTCATATCTACCTTGTTAAGACCCCTAATTGTTCTCCTGCTAGTGTAGACTTTTGGCCCCTACATTTTGAACCACTTGGTTGCTTTTGTTAAGGAACACATAGGAACAGTGTTCCTTAACAGTTAACGATCTTAAAACAGAAATACAAAGAACTAGATACAGAAGACCAGGAATATGCCACCATATCAGAATACCAGCTATCAGAATACCAGCAATAGCTTCAGGATTGAAGCATGCACAAAGAAAAGGGGGGAATGAAGAGGTCAGCTCAGGAACTTTGGATAATTCCACCAGACCCACGAGCATGTAGGCACCCCCCCTCCTGGAAGAGACAGATTGGAAAGCATGTAGGCTGGAAGGGAGGGGCTGATTAAGACCCACTACCTCATTCCCTAAAGACCAATCAGTTTAAAAGTCACACTGTTCTGCCAATCACATTGTGCCTAATGACTATTGCTCTGAAAACTGTAAAAACTGGCTGAATGGTCTGCGGGTGGTCATTCTTTCCCTGCGTTGGTGTGCAGGGAGACCCCAGCATGCTGGAACAGTAAACTCCTCTTGCTTTTTGCATCGGAAAAAAAAAAGAAAGCTAAACTTTAAGGCTAAGCTCAGCATAACTGGGCACTTGCAGAGAGTTAAGTTCTGGTTTATAGATGACCATCTTCTTGATTTGTTATTACAGAGCTGAGACGATGAAAGAGATGAGAAGTCAGGAGAATGAGAAGAGGCCTAGCTCCTCGAACCAAGGCACTAATCTCTTATAAGAGCACCACCCACATGACCTAATTACGTCCCAAAGGCCTGATCTCCAAATATCACTCAGTTGGTGTGGCTAAAGCTTAACAAATGAATTAGGGGGTAAGGGAATACAAATGCATTATTTATTGAACTGGTAACATTATGTCTCCCTGCCCTAGTTTTATTTCTGTCGCTGTGATAAAATAATGATGAAACACTGACCCAAAGTAGCTTGGGGAGGGGGAGGAAATGGTTTATTGTAGCTTACATGTCCCAACCTCAGTCCATCATTCTGGGAGGAGAAGCCAAGGCAAGCTCCAACAAGGCAAGAACTCGGAAGCAGGAACTGAGGCAGAGACAATGGAGAAGTACCTCCCTTTTCTCAAATGACAGTAGCTTTTGTCAAGTTAACAAAACAACCAACCAACCAACCTACCAACCAACCAACCAACCAACCACCACCACCACAACAAAACAACAGCAACAATAAAACCAACCAACCAACCAACCAACCAACCAACTAACCAACCAACCAAAAACTAGTTAGCATACTGCTTTACATTTGCTTTTGTTAGATTTGTTTTAAAATCTCAATCAGAGGCTGGATAGAAGGCTCACAGTTACAAACATGTACTTGTGCAGAGGGCCCAAATTCAGTTGCCAGGTCTCCCCATAGGAGAGTCACAAAAGTCTGTAACTTCAACTCTGGGAAATCTTATACCCACACACAAAAACCACAATAAATAAAAATTAAAAGTTGATCTTTTAAAATATCAGTCAAAGTCACAGGGCAACAACAGGATATCTGAGAGGATTTCCTGTGAGGATCCAGGATTGATAGTATAGCAGAAGCCAGAGGCCTTGAACCAGGCCAATGACTCAGTGCCATGAACATCTGCAAGGAAACATGTGTGGACAAAAGTGTGTACTGTGTGACACACTGTGACACACTATAGCTTCCACAATGAGATTTTTATTTAATCCTATTTTACTATATTTGCTTTGGGGTGGGGGGATAGATTGCAAGGGCAGAGGGAGGGTACAAAAGCATGGAGAGATGATTGAGATTGGGGTGCATGATGTGAAATTCACAAAGAATCAACAAAATATTTTTTTAAAAAACTCCAGTCAGTGGAATTAGATGTAGACTAGACATCCCAAGGACTGAGCGGGGTTGAGTCTTAATGTGGTTATTATAGTGTGGACTCTTTGCCTGGAAAGAACAAGGCTCAAGACAGAAAGAGAGAAAGAGGAAAGGGTGCAGGGGAGAGAGAGAGAGAGAGAGGGAGAGAAAGCAAGGAAGAAAGAGAGAGGAGGAGGGAGGGAGGGGGAGAGAGAGAGAGAGAGGTTTGCATGGATTATCTTGCAAAATCAAAGAATGAATTTTAGTAGTGAGGATGTTTAGTAGGAAATCTGGGTTGAATTATGGTTTCCAAAATATTTCTAGGACTTGAGAATGTGACTTTATTTAGAAATAGAGTCTTGACACATAAAATCACCATTATGAGGTGATTTATGCATCCGTAATCATAATCCATATAGCGTGTGACCTTGTAAGAGAGTGGGGAGTGAAAACACAGACAGAGGGAGATCACTTAAAGATGGAGGTGTGGCCTACATCCTTTGGGATACACTCAAAGGCGGGGGAAGGATCAAAGAGCCCTGCCAATGCCTTCATTTGTACTTTAGGTATTCAGAACTGTGAGAGAATAAACTTCTGACACCTTTAGCCACCTAAGCTGTCATATATTGTTATGGCAGCCCTAGCACATAGAAGCAATAAGTGAAATTCTGTAAGAAGATATAACTAATTGTAAGTCACTTTTGCTTTTTTGCAGAGTACTTAAGTGTGTATCATCGGTGTTGGAAAATGGAGGGTAACTTTTGTTTGGGGACTCGGTCCTTGGTAGGATGCGCATGCCACAGCGGGTGGCCACAGCTGTGCACATACAGGCAGCTCTCTCTGGGCTCCATTAATTATTAAGTATAAACAAATAAGAAGAGAATTCAGAGGTAGATGGTGAGCAGTTTGAGGTGTGGAGGGTGAAGATGATCAAGGTACATTCTACATGCAAAGACTCAATGAATGCATTCTATATATAAAACTTTAGAACGATATTTCAGTACATGAAAATTTCAAAGAATAGAGACTATCAAGTCTTCCTGATGCAGCTAGTGTCTGTGTTGATGTCTGTAGCCTGAGTTACCACCAAAGGACATGGACATGCAGATGCCCATGGTATGGCTGTCACTGGAGACCATGTGGATATCTGAGGGCCGTGCTGCTGATGGGGAGACATGCTGATCTGAGTGGCTTGTGTTGCCACCTGAGGGCATGGGGACATCTGGGCCCACCCTGATGCCTGGAGCCATGTCTGGGTTCATGGTCCTATGGCAGCCGAGGTCTATGTTGATGTCCCAGGCCTATGTAATCACCAAAAGGCATGCAGGTGTCCCTGGTCTGGACTGTGGCCTGAGGCACTGTGCTGACCTGGCCCTGCCCCTTGCAGGCTACCACACTTGGGAGAGCTGGCCCTGCCTCTAGTGTGCTAGATGGTTTGAGGGAGGGAGAGATGTCTTACCCCCACCCCTTGCCCTTGCCAGCTATGCCAGGGGGGAGAGCTGGCTCTGTTCCTTGCCAGCTGCAGCATTGGGTGATCTAGCTTGGGCAGTGCTGGTGATCTTGCCCCAGTGGTGCAGGTGCAGGAGAGCTGGCAGCCTGACCGACTAACTCAGCTATCTCCCAGGCCCAGATCTGAGGCTTTGAATTGTCTCACCCCAACATCTAGCCCATCTATGAGCTGCTGGAGGGCATGAAAGGGCCAGCCCTGCAGATCCAAAGTTGCAGGCTATCCATGACACAAGGCGACAATAGGACATTGGAGAGGAGTGTCTGTGAGGATCGGTGTTGCTAGTGTAGCAGAAACCAGAGGCCTCAGATTAGACCGTTGACTCATGGCAACGGACATTCCAAAGTAAAACTGTCTGGACAAAAGGGTACTGTGAGACACCCTGCAGCTTCCACGGCAGGACTTTCTGTTGTTCTTATTCTATCTTGTTTTCTTTTCTTTGGGGGTTGCAAAGACAGAGGATCAATATGAAGGAACAGGGAGATGAGGGCTGCATGATGTGAAATTCACAAAAAAGTCAATAAAAAGTAAAAAAATTGAAGAATATTGTTTTAAATTATTAACACTAGAAAGGAGAAAATTCACAGAAAAGTAGAAGATTTGAGAACTAGAAGAATAGTTAAGGAAACGTGGAGAAGGGAATGGAAGGGAGAGCACAAATAATGCAATTGGTATCCAAACGAGGTCGAAGAGACATTCTTCAGTGGTGTAGCCACGGGCATGGTGCCCACCCATGCCCCTCATGTTACTCTAATGAAACTCACTGAATTATATCACACACACAAAATTAAATTTAAAAGGCCATGATAGTAGAAGGAGGGCTAGAGGAGAGTGAGGGAATCAAGTGAAAGGCAGGAGGATGAGAAAAAAATAATATGGGTAAGCATGCTTGAAATGCATACGTAGTGTGTGAATATGTCATGATGAAATTTATTAGCATACATAGTTAATATATACTTTAAAGGCATAGTAACATATATGCAAAGCCCAGAAGATCACTTTGTGATCTGAGATCAGGAGCCTTAGCCTAGAGTCTTTAGAAAGCAGAGCGTGAGGCAAGGATTGAAATGGTGGAGTTATGTAAGGAGGAAGGGTGTAAACCCAGGACTGCAAGGCAAAGGAGGAAGCCCAGCCTGAGGACTACGTGCATCTGTGCCTAGTGACAACTCCAAAGTGAGCTGTAAAGATGTTGTATAAGTCTCTGAAGAAATAGAAGACATGTGGATATAGATCTCTCAATAATTGGTAAGTACATATTGAGATAGATAGACAGACAGACAGACAGACAGATAGATAGATATTAGGTAGCTAGAAAGTCAGACAAAATTCATCACAATGAAATTTCTGGAGATTGAACTTCAAGGTTATTGGGAAGGAGCTCAAGTAAACTGTGGGAACGGGAAGTATACGGAATAACTCAAAGCTTTAAGAACTATGATAATTCAAAAATGAATGAGATAGGCCCCTGACAAATGTTATAGTGTAAAATCTTTAAAATCCACAGTTAGACATTAAACTCATTTTCCTCAAAACTTTAAGGCAACAAAGCCTAGAGAGGGGTTGATGACCGTGGCAGTTTGAATGAGAAATGTTTCCTAGAGACTCAGATATCTGAGCGCTCGGCCCCATTGGTGGCACTGTTGAGGGGTTGCTGAGGGCCACTTGGAGAGTTCATTCTGCTTCATTAATGAGGCTGAAGATGTGAACTCAGCTTCCTGCTCCTATTGTCACACCTTGTGGGTCGTCACCACGCCTCCCCTCCATTATGGAATCTCCCTCTGGAACCGGAAGCCTAAATAAATTATTTTCTTCTATAAGCTGCCTTGGTCATAATGTTAGTGGACAACCGCTTTCTCAATAATTAACACACACACACCATATTTAGAAGTAGTGTTTTTGAAAGTGTCACTTAAACTCTATCTTCTCTGTGACCTGAACCTATGGAAAGTCATGGGTAAGTCACCTGAGATTGGAATCTTGGTAGTCCACATGTGGTAACATCTGTCTGAATTACACAGTGAGTCCAAACAGTGGAAAGGATCATCCAAGACACTCTTTAGAGTCTCAGCTGAAGGCTAAAGTATAGAGACCTCCTTCATAGCCTCTGAGTAGCACCTCCTGACCTCGCTTTGGTCCTCAGAGATCCTGTGGGATTGCTGCCACTCCACCCAACTCTGCAATGCCTCCTCTGAAGTTCCATTTTTAGTGAAAGGAACCAAGAGCTGGAAGGAAGGTTACCAGAGAAATATATTTTTTGGTCAGTACTGGTCTGGCCTCTAAGTTATCAATGAGTTACAAGACAGTAAATGGAAAGAATACCATGAGGAGCAAGATATGGCTAGTATCTCTCTTTCCCTTTGGTTCTGAAGGGTGGGCCTCTTAACCAGTCGCTGAAAGAATACCCTCTAGGGATTTGGTGGCACACTTGATGTCACCCTCCAGACCTCCGTGACAGACTGAGGCTCGGCTTAAGTGTGAAGGTCCTGTCAGTGGGATTCTCAAAAGAACTAAGGAGAAACCAATGCTAAATCCATCTGCTTCTATAGCATGGCAGTACATTTTGAGCAATCCAATGATAGAACACCCCTCTGGTCAAGGACAGAAATTCTCAGAAGCTAGGAAAATAGGGTTTGCATGAGTTCTCTGTGGGTATATAACACATTCCTCTAAGATAACAAATTAGAACAACAAATACTAATTAGCTGAAATCCTTTTTCCAGAGCGTCAGAAGCCTGGGAGCTGACAGATGGATGAATCTGCTCCCGTGTTCCTTGTGTAGTCATCTGTGGTCATGCTACCAACCAGGCCTAGGGCTGACTCAGGCTGAGGATCTACATTCAAGATGTGTTCTTCACTTAAATATTGATGGAGTCCCCTCTTGATGGCTGGGGGCAGGAAACCTCAGTTTCCCAGGAAGAACATGGGCTTCTTCTCTGTGGAAATGGTAGCTGGCTTCTCCAGGAAATGTGACCTAAGAAAGGAGGACAGGAGCTTTTTAAAAAAATATGACTCAGAAGTGGTGAGGCTACACTTTGGTGGTCAGACAGACCAACCTTGATCCCATGTGAGAAAGAATTACAGAAGGGTAGGAAAAGCAACCAGGAGGTGTTTGAATTTGGTTCTTTTGGGAGCCATCTTTGAGTTTGGCTACAACACATCAGGTGATAAACTCATCCAGTACAAATTGAACTAAAACTAATGCTAAATTGTTATAAAATAATCTCTGTGAAAAAACTAATTACTACATACTGGACAAGAGTGGTTCTCACATTTGAGAAAGCAGTCAACCCCTGTATAGTAATCACAGATCATCTAGATCCATGTTGGAAGCTACGGATTCTGTCGGCCTTGGTTGGACACAAACATTTGCACTTCTGAAAGCTTCCAGATGATTATGATGCTGCATTGGGGAAAACACTACATAGATACATTTATGAAAGTTTGGACTTTAAAGTTTTTCATTATTTTTTTTAAGAGTTTGGGGTCTCACTGTGTTGTTTAGGCCGATTTTGAAGTACCAGGCTCAAGCAATAATCCTACCTCAGTCTCCTGAGTAGTTAATACTGTAAGTGTGTACCAGTGAACCAAGGTTGAACATTTTTTAAGGGATTTCTGATTGAATTGTCTCCAAACTCAGTGTCTGGCCAAGATCACCCAAGATATTACAGGAAGTCAGAGAATCTTTTTTTCTCCTTTCTCAACTCAGGATTCATCTTTGAGAGGTCTTAAATGGATTCTAGTTTTACTTAACGTCTCCAGATGATCAAAAGACTCACCAGTGTGGAAAACTCCCAGTCCCAAAGTTCTCTCCTCCCCAGTGTCCCAACCATCCAGCTCCACTTAAAGAATATTCTTATCTGTAGGCTATTAACTCCCTCTCAAGGCAAAGGCTTCCATTCAAGCCCCAGGCATTTGAACTGTCCCAAACTTGAAGTTTAGTCTCCTTTTGCGGTAGTACAGAACTAATAATCCAAGTCTGGTATAACGTAAAAGGAGCAGTAATAAAAAATCATCCGTGTCGTACCCGTCATCCATCCCACCTCTCTGTTAGACCCCACAAACTTCACAGTGGGCCTTCTGGGAAAGTTTCACATCTTCTAAACATCGGTGATGCCGTTTTGAAATTGTCTATGCAGCCTCAAAAGGTTTCATCCACCTTTCTTTTAGAGTGGCCATCTTCATTCCTAAAGATGAATTTCTGATGGCCTTCATGTGTGCTGATGAGGCCTGAGTCAAGCAGGTCCATCCAAGCACAGAGTGGGCCCTCTCTTTACAAAGCTTTGATACGTGATCTTAGAACCTTGGAGTGGTGGCCATTGCTGGGATGTGTGAGCCCCAGTTTGCTTATCTGTAAAGCAGATCACCGCTGACTTCACCAACTCCTCAATTGCTTATAAAGATGGTAGGAGATTGTGCTATTTGAAAGTGCTCTAGGGGCATCGGTTATTCCAAGTAGTTTTCTTGCCTCCCCCCAGGTCAGCAGAACTCTCGAAGTAAAGGAGATGAAGAAGCAATCACACTTGCTCCACGGGGCATGGCTGAGAAAGCACTAAGGGAAGGTGTCCATCCTCTCACGCATTGCCAACTGTCAGAGAAGACAGACGCTCAAGATGTATCCAAAGCAAGTCTAAAATGTGGAGCTTGCTCTACCCTCGTCTGTCACCATCGAGCTTGGACTATCATGTGGTTGGCAGACTGCCTGCCTGTAGTTATGTCTGCAAGGCTGGCCATCCAGACTGCAAAGGAGGTCCTTTGTACAAAGAGTGAGAGGAGGAACATTGTCTGTTTCTTCGAGACTGTCACACAAGGCATGGGGATTGTGTGATCCTAGGCGCTAAACTCTGGAAGAACACAGAACTACTGGGAGACAAGTCAGTGGCTAAGCAGCCCCACACCTATTTTTCATTTTGTCTATTCTTTCTCCTGTCTTTAACGTGGGAGTCTCAGTTAAGTGTGCACTACCTCATTCACCTATTTATTCCTTCATGTCAACTCTGTATCAGACCCTTCTGACAGACATAAAACCCAGAAGCCACCCCAACACACACACATGCATATGTACACACACCCTTGCACACACACACACACACACACACACACACACACACACACACTTTTCCCCAGTGCAAGAAGAAGAGGGATATGTGAAAAAGAGATCTGGAATAGCACAGTGCAGGTGGGAGTCTTCTGCCTCAGACTGGGTCAGGAATGAACACTAACCAGGGGTTGAGAAGGGAGTCCTCAGTGCCTCTCGCTTCTTACAGGTGAGAAGCAAAGCTTGTCTCCAGGACAGAGCAGTCAAAAAGGGTGGACACTGGTGGTCAGGAAGAGGACTGGAGTGGGTGGTAAGCAAGACTGAGGAAAGCTACAGAGAAAACTCAGGAGGCAGAGGTGACTGAATCAGAAGGCCTGCACTATCACACCCATATGGAAGAAAACCTGTTCTCAGGTCATGCTTCCTCTGCTGGATGATAAGAAACCAGCTGGCATGTGTTTAGTCTCCATGGTTCCTTGTGAATTTACCTCATTCTTTTTTTTTTCATACTTTATTTACATTTCAAATGTTCCCCCACCCCGTTCATTTTTTCCCTCCTCCACTGCCACTATGGGGGAATTCCCCGCTGCCCCCTCTCTTCTTCCCTCCTTGGCATTCTCCTATACTGGGGGATCTAACACCCTCAGGCCCAAGGGCCTCTCCTCTCCTGATGGCTAAAAAGACCCTCCTCTGCCACATATATGGCCAGCACTATGGGTCCCTCCATGTGTATTCTTTGGTTGGTGGATCAGTCTCCAGGAGTATCGGGGGTCAGGCCAGTTGCCACTGTTGCTCCCTCCATGGGGCTGCCAACTCCCTCAGCTCCTTCAGTCCCTTCTCCAACTCCTCCATCTGGGACCTCACACTCAGCCCTACAGTTGCTGTGAGGTGACTCTTGGGTATTTCAAACTTTTGGGCTAATAACCACTTATCAGTGAGTACATACCTTGTTCATTCTTTTGTGACTGCATTACCTCGCTCAGGATGATATTTTCAAGTTCCATCCATTTGCCTGCAAATTTCATGAAGACATTGTTTTTAATAGCTGAATATGTAAATGTACCACATTTTCTGTATCCATTCCTCTGTTGAGTTGTTTCCAGTTTCTGGCTATTATAAATATGGCTGGTATGAACATAGTGGAACATGTGTCCTTATTACATGTTGGAGCATCTTCCGGGTATATGCCCAGGAGTGGTATAGCTGGGTCCTCAGGTAGTATTATGTTCATTTTTCTGAGGGTCCGACAAACAGATTTCCAGAGAGGTTGTATCAACTTGCATTCCCACCAGCACTGGAGGAGTGTTCCTTTTTCTCCACATCCTCGCCAACATCTGCTGTCACCTAAGTTTTTGATCTTAGCCATTCTGACTGCTGTGAGGGTTGTTTTGACTTGCATTTCTCTGATGACTAAGGATGTTGAACATTTCTTTAGGTGCTTCTCAGCCATTTGAGTTCCTCAGTTGAGAAATCTCTGTTTAGCTCTGTTCCCCATTTTTTGATAGAATTATTTGGATCTCTGGAGTCTAGCTTCTTGAGTTCTTTGTATATATTGGATATTAGCCCTGTATTGGATTTAGGATTGGTAAAGATCTTTTTGCAATCTTTAGGTTGCTATTTTGTCCTATTTACAGTGTCCTTTGCCTTACAGAAGCTTTGTAATTTTATGAGGTCTCATTTGTTGGTTCTTGATCTTAGAGCACAAGCCGTTGGTTCAGGAACTTTTCCCCTGTGCCCATGTGTTTGAGACTTTTGCCCACTTTCTCATCTATTAGATTCAGTGTATCTGGTTTATGTGGAAGTCCTTGATCCACTTGGACTTGAGCTTTGTACAGAGAGATAGGAATGGATCAATTCGAGATCTTCTACATGTGGACTGCCAGTTGAACCAGCACCATTTGTTGAAGATGCTGTCTTTTTTCCACTGTATGGTTTTAGCTCCTTTGTCAAAGATCAAGTGACCATAAGTGTGTGGGTTCATTTCTGGGTCTTCAATTCTATTCCATTGATCTACCTGCCTGTCACTGTACCAATACCATGCAGTTTTTATCACTACTGCTCTGTAGTACAGCTTGAAGTCAGGGAGGCTGATTCCCCCAGAAGTTCTTTTATTGTTGAGAATAGTTTTTGCTATCCTGGGTTTTTTGTTATTCCATATGAATTTTAGAATTGCTCTTTCTAAGTCTATGAAGAATTGATTTGGAATTTTGAAGGGGATTTCATTGAATCTGTAGATTGCTTTCGTAAGGATGGCCATTTTAACTATATTAATCCTGCCAATCCATGAGCATGGGAGATCTTTCCATCTTCTGAGGTCTTCGATTTCTTTCTTCAGAGACTTTAAGTTCTTGTCATACAGATCTTTCACTTGTTTGGTTAGAGTCACACCAAGATATTTTATATTGTTTGTGACAATTGTGAATGGTGTCATTTCCCTAATTTCTTTCTCAGCCTGTTTATCCTTCGAGTATAGGAAGGCTACTGATTTGCTTGAGTTAATTTTGTATCCGGCCACTTTGCTGAAGGTGTTTATCAGCTGTAGCAGATCTCTGGTGGAGTTTTTCGGGTCACTTAAGTATACCATCATATCATCTGCAAATAGTGATATTTTGATTTCTTCCTTTCCAATTTGTATCCCTGTGACCTCCTTTTGTTGTTTAATTGCTCTAGCTAGAACTTCAAGTGCTATATTGAATAGATAAGGAGAGAGAGGACAGCCTTGCCTAGTCCCTGATTTTCGTGGGATTGCTTCGAGTTTCTCTTCATTTAGTTTGATGTTGGTAACTGGTTTGTTGTATATTGCTTTTACTATGTTTAGGTATGGGCCTTGAATTCCTGATCTTTCCAAGACTTTTATCATGAAGGGATGTTGAATTTTGTCAAATGCTTTTTCAGCATCCAAGGAAATGAACAGGTGTTTTTTTTTTCTTTGAGTTTGTTTATGTAGTGGATTACATTAATGGATTTCTGGGTATTGAACCATCCCTCCATCCCTGGGATGAAGCCTAATTGATCATAGTGAATGATTTTTTTGATGTGTTCTTGGATTAGATTTGTGAGAATTTTATTGAGTTGTTTGCATTGATATTCATAAGGGAAATTGGTCTGAAGTTCTCTTTTATTGTTGGGTCTTTGTGGGGTTTTGGTATCATTGTAACTGTGGCCTCATAGAATGAATTGGGTAGTGTTCCTTCTGTTTCTATTTTATGGAATAGCTTGAAGAGTATTGGTATTAGGTCTACTTTGAAGGTCTGATAGAATTCTGAACTGAACCCATCTGGTCCTGGTCTTTTTTTGGTTGGGAGACTTTTATTGACCGTTTCTATTTCTTCAGGGGTTATGGGACTGTTTAGATGGTTTATCTGATCCTGACTTAACTTTGGTAATTGGTATCTGTCTAGAAACTTGTCCATTTCCTCCAGATTTTCCAATTTTGTTGCATATAGGCTTTTGTAGTAGGATCTGATGATTTTTTTAATTTCCTCAGAATCTGTTGCTATATCTCGGTTTTCATTTCTGATTTGTTAATTTGGATACTGTCTCTGTGCCCTCTGGTTAGTTTGGCTAAGGGTTTATCTATCTTGTTAATTTTCTCAAAGAACCAACTCCTGGTTTTGTTGATTCTTTGTATAGTTCTTTTAGTTTCTACTTGGTTGATTTCAGCCCTTAATTTGATTATTTCCTGCCTTGTATTCCTCTTGGGTGTATTAGAGCTTCTTTTTGTTCTAGAACTTTCAGGTGTGCTGTTAAGCTGCTAGTATATGCTCTCTCCATTTTCTTTTTGGAGACATTCAGAGCTATGAGTTTTCTCTTAACACTGCTTTCATTGTGTCCCATAGGTTTGGGTAAGTTGTACTTTCATTTTCATTAAATTCTAGGAAGCCTTTAATTTCTTTCTTTCTTTCTTCCTTGACCAAGTTATCATTGAGTAAAGCATTGTTCAGCTTTCATGTGTATGTGGGCTTTCTGTTGTTATTGCCATCGAAGACCAGCCTTAGTCCGTAGTGATCTGATAGGAAGCATGGGATTATTTCAATCTTCTTATATCTGTTGAGGTTTGTTTTGTGACCAATTATACGATCAGTTTTGGAGAAGGTACCATGTGGTGCTGAGAAGAAGGTATATTCTTTTGATTTAAGATGAAATGTTCTATAGATATCTGTTAAATCCATTTGGTTCATAACAGGTGTTAGTTTCACTGTGTCTCTTTTCAGTTTGTGTTTCCAAGATCTGTCCATTGATGAGAGGGGGGTGTTGAAATCTCCCACTATTATTGTGTGAGGTGCAATGTGTGCTTTGAGCTTTAGTAAAGTTTCTTTTATGAATGTGGGAGCCCTTGCATTTGGGGCATAGATGTTCAAATTTGAGAGTTTTTCTTGGTAGATTTTTCCTTTGATGAGTATGAATTGTCCTTCCTTATCTTTTTTGATGACTTTTGGTTGAAAGTCGATTTTATCCGATATTAGAATGTCTACTCCAGCCTGTTTCTTAGGGTCATTTGCCTGGAGAATTGTTTTCCAGTCTTTTACTCTGAGGTACTGTTTGTTTATGACACTGAGGTGCGTTTCCTGGATGCAGCAAAATGCTGGGTCCTGTTTCTGGATCCAGTCTTCAGTCTATGTCTTTTTATTGGGGAAATGAGTCCATTGATGTTAAGAGATATTAAAGAATAGTGATTGTTGCTTCCTGTTATTAATGATGTTGTTTATATGTTTGTGTGGCTACCTTCTTTTGAGTTTGTTGAAAGATTACTTTCTTGCTTTTTTTTTGGGTGTAGTTTCCCTCCTTGAGTTGGTGTTTTCCATGTATTATTCTTTGTAAGGCTGGGTTTGTGGAAGCATACTGTGCAAATTTGGGTTTGTCATAGAATATTTTGGTTTCACCCTCTATGATTATTGAGAGTTTTGCTGGGTATAGCAGCCTGGGCTGGCATTTATGTTCTTTTAGAGTCTGTATGAGCTCTGACAGGATCTTCTAGCTTTCATAGTCTCTGGTGAGAAGTCTGGTGTAATTCTGATAGGTCTGCCTTTATATGTTACTTGCCCCTTTTCCTTTACTGCTTTTAATATTCTTACTCTCTCTGACTGTGGCTTGTCTTTTCTGAAAGTCTGGGTGTCAATACTCCTTGAAGACCAGTTCTCTCTGAGAGGAATTTGGGTTTGGAGAGCTGTGGTGCAGGGTCAGCTCTGGGGTGCAGAGAGAAACCAGACGGATCTAATCCCCAGCTGTTCCTTGTTTCTCCTGTGTCATGATGGCTCTGCAAGTGTCCCTCTTGGTCCAGTGAATTTGAAAAGAAGTGGTGGTCTTGCCTATGCTTGAAGGTGTTTTGGCACTCCTGGGAGACCAGCTCTTTCCTGGCACTATTTGAGTATGGAGCCCTGTGTCACAGGGTCTGTTCTCCAGCCACCAAAAGAAACCAGAACCCTGTTCCTCAGTCCCTGCGTCCTGGTGGGTCCTTCTGAGCAGACAGGCTTGCCCACATTCTTGGGCGGCTAGCTTTCTCCTGTCGCTATTTGGCTATGGAGCCCTGGTGGCCCAGTGAATTTACCTCATTCTTTAAACTTGAAAAACATTGTTAAAAGGCTGAAGAGATGGCTTAAGGGTTAAGAGCACCAGCTGCTCTTCCAGATGATCCAGGTTCCAACCCCAGTTTGGCAGCTTGAAGTTCTAGGGGATCTGACGCCCTCATCCGGCTTCCTTGGACACTGTATGCATGTGGTGCACAGCCATACACGCAGGCAAAAGATCCATATACATAAAATACAAATGAATAAATAAATAAAATTTTCCAGTCTTTATTATATTTTGTTTCTTTGTTTGTTTTTGTGTACGTGTGCACATGTGCGAGGCATGTATGTGGATGACTCTTGCAGGAGTTGGTTCTCTCTTTCCACCATGCAGGTCCTAGGGATCAAACTCAGGTCATCAGGTTTGGCAACAGGTGCCTCTATCTATCTTGCCACCTTCAAAAATATGGTTTTTTTCCCATTGAAATAAGTAAAGGAGAAAATTTTGGTAGGGTTTTTAATTTTTGTGTGTTTTGTGTTTTCTTCTTGTCATTTTGGTTTGTTGCAATACTCACTCTCACTACACAGCTCAGACCGTCCTGAGATTTGCAATTATCATGCCTCAGCCTCAGACCTAGCCCCCCAGATAGGTAACAGATGATCAGCTCGGTCTTCATGCCAATCCTCCCAACAACTGGAGCAGGGGCTGTCCCTGTATCTGTTGTCTGCCTATGGATTCCCTTCCCCTAACTGGGCTGCCTTGTCTGGCCTCAGTCAGAAAGGATGTGCCCAGCCTTGCAGAGAGTTGATGTGACAGTGTGGGGGACATACCTGGGGGGCTCCACCTCTCAGAGGAGAAGAGGATGGAGGGACTGGGGGGACTGGGAGGGACTGGGGGGACTGGGGGGACTGGGGGGACTGGGGGGACTGGGGGGAGGGGCAGGGATTGGGATGTAAACTGAATAAATAAATTAATTAATGGGAAAAATGTCCCAAGTGCTGGAATAATAATTGTAATAATAGAAAGTATTATTATAATCTTAACTGAAGAAGCAAAGAAGAGGGGCTGAGTTTCAGCTCAGTGGAAGAGACATTATTTAACATATCAAGACTTATTTCCATATTTAGAGCCAGCAAACATTTTAAAAATAAGAATTTTGTTTTGTTCTGGCAGTTCTCGTTCTGTTTTCCTCTGCACTCCAGTCCCCGCTTGAATGAAGCCATCCCACGGCTGTAACCTAACATCTGCCCACATCAAAGCTTCTTCTGTCCAGCCTCTGATAAACAACAGGTGATCAGAAAACACGTGCTTTCTTGCAGTCAGACACTCCGTGCTAACCCTTCCTTTAAAGACTGACATGATCTATCAATTTGCTTCCCAGCAGGAAGCCAAGCATGTTCTTCAGGTAGCAGAACCATGCTGAGCTACCAAGTGGCTGGACACCCGACAGCTACCTCCTGGCCAGCAGTGACAGACACTTTGCAGAGTCCCAGCGGCAGCCCAGGGGGTCGGGTATGCTCGCTTGGCTGGATGTCCCAGGATGTAGCAGAAAGATGTTCTATTAACCTCAGGACTCTTTCTGATTCAGAGGCAGTGTAAAGAGAATAATACCAGGCAAATGGAGGCCAGTGTCATGGAAGGATAAATACTTTTAATTAAAGGAAGGTGCCTGGAGACTTAGCAGTGGGGAGAGAAAACTAGAGCAGTCTACTGCAGATTTGCTACTGGGCAGGAAAGAAGCCCTGCTCTTTTTGGCTTCAGTATCTCCCTCCCCATTTCTGCCTTCAGGAATCTAGGAGGTAGCTTGACCCCTATACTAAGAAGGGTTAAAGCTATCATCATCATCATCATCACCATCATCACCATCATCATCATCATCATCTTGTAGAGTACCAACACACAAGCCCAGGGTCACGTGCTTCACCTCCTTTAAACCTCACAACTCAGTGCACGCACATGACCTAAATTTTCCCTGTCTCACATGTGATGCAAGGCTGTGAGCAAGAGGGCCAGATAACAGGTTAAGGTACATTATAAGTGATGCAGCAGGGTCTCCAAGACTATCCGGCTTCCAAGTTCAAGATCACAGGACCCTTCCCATAGAGACAAAGGCATCAGGAAGAGTAAAACCCGCTAGGTGCACAGCACCTTGGACAGCACCCAACACAGCACTTGTGGGGGAATCACTGTAAGAGCCCTGTGTTCCCTTGACAGAGACTCTGGAAGGCAAAACCGGAACAGACTAAAATCAACTACTTGGCCCCAACGTCCAGGGTAATGGGCAGAGACGCAGACAATTGAGTCTTGCCGTTATGATGTTCTGCTTGCTGCCGTCTGGCGTGCTAAAGATTTAGAATAAAGTTGGAGGTCTCTGAACTCACAGCAAACATACAGGATTCAAGCTGGCTGTAGTTGGCCTTTAAAATTCCTCTGTCTGTCTACAGCCCCTTCCAGCACTCCCTGCATGCCAGGTTTCAAGAGAGGGAATAGCCTGATTTATCTGCCCAACAGAATCAATGGTGCTGTGGCCAAGCTTAATTCTGTCTCACCATGCCATCTCTGAAAGTCATCCACCATGGGAACAATAAGCTGAGTCGGATGGAATTTTCTTACAGCTGCTGAACAGACCCCTGGAGTGACTTTGCCCCGCAGAACCCCTCATGTGGAGGACAGAAGCAAAGGCATGTTTTTGTGAAAGGCAATATTGTGTAAATCTCACTCCATCTTAGCCCACCGTTGGCACCATCTCCATTTCACAGATCCTGATGCTAAAGCTAAAGGAATGGAGGTGGCTGCCAGAGAACATACAGCCACAGAGTGGGAGAGTGAAATAAGCTTTTCCAGGAACTTTGCCATGGTGCCTCTAAGGTTGGCCAAGGTTTCCCAGAGTTCTGCGGCGTCACATCCTTTTTTACTGGCCTACAGATGACACATTCCATGAAGGTGGTTCTCTTCTCAGAGCGGACAGTGACAGTGGGAGTGTTTGGGCTTGGTAACATTGGAGGAAAACTTTGAACTTCTAAAACTGCTGTGCAGTCTTTGCCACTCAAAGCAAATGTCGAGAAAGAATCAATAAATGCAGAGCAGACTGGTTCTGTCATTGTCCACTGTTTTCTGTAGGGCCTCAAGCCAGGGTAAACTTACATCCTCCTCTTCCCATCTATTCTCCTAGGATGGCAAGATAGATAGATAGATAGATAGATAGATAGATAGATAGATAGATAGAAGAGAGACAATATCCTCCCCAGGATCATCTGGACAGCACCTACTTCTTGTCCAGGGCCCTGTAACTTAGGGCTCCAAATGGTTTGGTAGTACTGGAATGGGGTGTGGCTTGGCACAGGGGACCTGTGTGTTTAGCACAGTGACCTGATTGTGCAGGTTGTTCCAACCCAGCAGCGCTCCAGTGGTCACATGTCCCCTGGGCAGCAGATGCTATGACCTTTGCCCAGGGGTTTGGTAAGTGCCGAAGAGGAGGAGGGAGGCCCGGCTGCCCCGCTGTCACGGGAATACAGGGAAAGCTATTCCCTGACTCTGCTCATGGCCCTGTGGCCTACCTCACCCACATTCCACTCAGGAGACCCTCATCTCCAGTGAGAAAGAATACCAGAAAAGCAGGTAACATCCTCAGGTAAAAAGTGAGGGGCTACTTAGTTTCTGTTTCTGCTACTAACTGAGGTGTTACTCAGCTGAGACACCAGCCCTGTGTTTGTCCTGCTAACTGCTGTGTACCTAGTGCCTAGCATCACAACATCACAATGAGGTCATTGTGTTTCCCTGCCTGCTCACATTTGTTCCATGAAACACACACGCAAGCATGTGTTTATTGAGAATTACCTCTGTGCCAGACACTGTCCCAGGCTCAGAAACAAACAAAACTGACAAGAGCCTCCTGTGCTCATGACAGTGTGAGAACAGAGAGAAAAATAAATAAATACATGAGCATATTAACTCTATGTGGAAAGAAGAGTGACCAGGGCTAAGAGTGAAGGAGCAGAGAGGTTAAGGAGAGTGGGAACTAGAGAAGAATTCACAGACGTAAAGGGATGAGCATCAGGCTAAGTAGGGAGTAGACAAGGACACACTGATCTAAAGAGCAAGCCTGAAATGTTAGGGATAACAGAGTCCAGGGCGTGGGAGCAGAGTCTTTATTTACAGTATGTGGAAGGAAGGAGGGACAAGGTGGAAGACTACACGGCTGCAAACATTGCTGACATAGTAGGACTTTAGAAGCCATTGTCAGGATGTGTCAGTTCTCTTAAGTGAGCTAGGGAGCTACTGAATTGGGGTAGAATATGTTAGAATCTCTAGACTGCTTTAGCATCCTTTACCCACACACACAAACAGACACACGAGAGAGAGAGAGTGAGAGAGAGAGAGAATATATATGCTTCAAATGCATTACATATAGCATGACGTTTTATGATACATATAGTAATAGTGATATATATGTTTGACAAGATGGCGCATTGGGTTAATGTGCTCATTGCAGAGACCCAGTGACCTGAGTTCAGTCCTCAGAACCTACAGCATTCTACAGAATGGGGGCAAATACTGGGGAACTGGCCAGGAGCTGGCAGAGCTGGTAGCCTGGAGTACACAGTACAATGACAGAGACAACAAGAGAGGCTTTGGGTCTCACATGTAAGGCCAGAACCATTTACTGATAGTACTTATCCTCTGACTTCAAATTGTGTATGTGTACACACACACATGCACACGCACATACACTTCATTCACTTATCAATTATCTTAAAATTAAATTGTGATTATTCATGGATGTATGCTGACACTTATTCCCCAGGATGTTTTGTCATCAAAAGCATTGCTAAAACTATGAGTTTCAAAGTTCTTTTACATCCACTTGTCCATAAGAGCTAACCCCCTGGGATTAAAGATTTCTTAAACAGTTTTATTGACACCAAGAAAACATGGTGCCAGGGCACTAAGGAGTTTGTTTAAGGCACAGATCTAGGAAAGATTCTTTTTACATCTTTGTAAAGATGGAAACCCTGAGGACCGGGCAAGCTACATGACTCTTCCAAGGTCCCAGAGCCTCCGTGTCCAGCCTGGTAACCTAGCCTCTTGACTCACAGGAATGCTTTTTTAACTGCCGATAATGGTTAACCTTGATTGTCAACTTGACGGGAATCACCTAGGAGACACACCTGTGGGTGTGACTATGAGGCATTTCTAGGGAGGTTTAACTGATCTAGGAAGGCTAGCTTGAATATCGACGGCATTATTCCGTGAACTGAATAAAAAGGAAAGAGTGAGTGAAGTCCCAGCATTCCACTCTCTGCCTCCTGGCTGCCTCCAGTCACCTCCGCCTCCTACTGTCCGTACCTTCCCGTCATGATGGACTGTATTCTTAAACCATGAAGCAGCAGAATCTTTTATGATGGTCAGTGCTAGTTGTCAACTTGACCAGAATCCAGAATCATCTGGAAGATGCCTAGGTGGGATTATCTAGTTACATTAATTGATATGGAAAGACACATTTTTTTTGAGGGAGGGTCTCAAATTGTAGCCATGCTTGGCCTAGAGCTCTCTGTTTAGGTCAGCCTGGCCTCAAACTCATAGAGATCTGTCTGCTTCTGCCTCCTGAGTTCTGGGTTTAAAGGGCAACCCTAATTACAAATGGGAACACTCCCTTGGCGAGGGATCATAGGCTGTAGAGTGGAGAAGGTGAACTGAGCATAGCAAGCATGCATTTCTCACACTGTGCTCCTTGATGGCAGATGTGATATGACCAGTTCTTTCAAGCTCAGCTCCTGACTCCCCCACACGATGGATATAAAGTGTGGGTGACAATAAACCCTAGCTTTCTCCATAAGTTGCTGTTGTCAAATATTCTGTCCTAGCAAAGCAAAACGTAACAGAAAGTAACTAGTACCCCACAACAAAGGCAGGTACCCAGTGTATGAATGTCCTGTGCCTGCTTTCTCTGTTGCTCAGGACTGAGGTGGAACCCAAGTTCTAGAGCCCTAAGAAACTTCAGACTTATGGCTCCTCTCTACCCTATCACTGTCTCTATGGCCATTCGAGTTCTTGACCAGTTACCTTCCTTCTGGCTTTTCAGATCTGATGGTGTTCATATAGAAGCCTCCCCTGACCACTGGAAGTTTTGAGGTGGAAAATGCTCCCCAAAGCTTTGATCCTGGTGGAGGACCTGGGAAAGCAACACAGGACTAGCACTAATCCATTGCCTGGTCACTGGAGGGTTACAGCCTTTTGCCATCTAGCCAATGATAAAACTTAGTCCAAACCTGACTAGACAATGTTTCCCTCACCCCATCTACATCAGTGCTTCCTCCATCTGGGTCTTCTTTCATTCCCAGGAATTATGGGAATATGTATTTCCCTACCTACCCACCCATGCACAGCCTGAATTCCCCACTCTCCCCATCATACTACATCCAACAAGAAGTTGTTTTGGACTGAAGTAGTTCATTGGCATCACACTGTACTATTGAGATGATGCCTTTATGAGGTGTTTTGTTTTTTGGTTTTTTTTTTAAATATGGCATTTGGCAGGTACAAAGATGCAAATATATCTTCAGGCTCCAATTACAAACTTGAAATAACTACCCAGGAAAAGCAAGATGGTTCAACAGGTGAATGTGCTTTCGGTAAAGCATGACCTGAGTTCAATCCCCAGGACCTGCCCTGTAGTACGGAAGGAGAAGACCATCTCTTGCCTTGTGGTATGGAAGGAGAAGACCTTCTCTTGCCCTGTGGTATGGAAGG
>JADRCH010000181.1:1324107-1337899 GCA_019843965.1 Rhynchomys soricoides | reverse complement strand
GGAGAAGACCTTCTCTTGCCCTGTGGTATGGAAGGAGAAGACCATCTTTTGCCTTGCAATACGGAAGGAGAAGACCATCTCTTGCCCTGCGGTATTGAAGGAGAAGACCATCTCTTGCAAGAAAGCTGCCCTCTGATCTCCAACACCTGGAAAAGACAGGTTGCAGGAGCATGCCCTAAAAATAGTTTGGTAAATTTTGATTTTTGATCCCACTTAAAAGTTTAATGTTTAGAAATTGTAGTACCTTGATAATTTTCTGAGGTGTTGGCTGTGGCTTTTTCTCTTCTATCTCTGCTCCATCCTGAGTCTTGAGAAATCTGACTTGTGGAATGACAGAGGAAACTCTCTATTCACCAATCCTTCCTCCATTTGTAATGATGTCTCAGGCCACAGACTCTAACCTGTCTAGCGCAGCATCTGAGGCTACCAGAAAACCTCTGTGTGATGCTTTCAGGATCTGCGTCTCTGTCTTCACATGCTCTCTCCTGGGCCTCACATTTCCAACAACAGGTAATCACGCATTCTGCTTTCTTTTGGAATGGCAAAAAAAAAAAAATGTACATGCTGGTAGACTGCAGTCCATATGATGTCTTGAATCCTTACTGACAAATTGGTGTGTGTTAGCACACATACACTCATGTAGAGGTGGAGGTCATGAAGGGTGATGGCAGCGGACACAGCACAGGTGGTGGTGACAGCCCAGACTAACTTCTCCCCCAGGAAGAGCTTTCTAAAACCCAAATGTATTCTCCCCTTTTCCTGCACTAAAATCCCTCCTCTCTTAGTACCTGGAGGGGTGAACTCCTTAACACCCCTCCAGAGACCCATGAGCTGAGCCCGGGTACTTTCCGAACATCCCCAGTGCCACCACGTACCACACACAGCCTGCCATATCACCACATCACACGTGCCCCACACATTTTCCAGCAACATACACACCGCCGTCACCCTTCTGCACACTGCACATGTGTCATCACGCCACCACACCTATGCACACGCACCATTTACACCCCCATGTACAACATTCACACCAAGCACACACTTCAGTGTTCCACATGTACTCCATATCACTTATAGCTCATCTCACATACCCAGATTACCACCACCGACATGCCGCACATGCCCCACTACACCACACGCTAACATACGTGCCCTACACTACATATACCACTCTGCCAAACGCACCCACCCCACAAACCCACCACAGGGACACATATACACAGACACAACACATCACACACACTGAAGTACTTGCTTTTATACCTTTATAGGTCCATCCTGTACCACACACATCACACTATATGTACACCACATGGTGTATTAGGCAGTTCACAAACACCTATAACCCTGCCTCTGGGGGGACCCAACCCTGTCTTCTCACCTCCACAGGAACCCGTACGAACATGTTACCATGCGTGCGCGCTCGTGTGCACGCACACGTACACACAACCACACCCAAATCTTTTTTCCACATAGCCTTTTTATTGATTCTCTGGGAGTTTCTCATCAGACCCCCCCATTACAATCGTTTCCAGTCTTTCCATGTCAGCTTCCACTTGTGACCCACACCAAAAAGTAAAACATAAAAATAGGAGAAACCAACCAAGCAAGTCCACGTTCGGTCATCTATATACTCTCTGGAACACTGTCAAACTCTCAGTGTCCTGCTCCTTAAATACAGCTGAGTCCTTCCCTTCCCACAGCTCCGTCAGAAGCCACCAACTGTGGAGAGCCACTCTTCAATATCTCTATCAAAACTGTGGTTCTCTTGGTGGGTTTCCTGTTGAGGCTGCTGCATTTTGGTGGGGGAGTGGTGTGGCATGGGGGTTGGGGTTGTCATTGAAGCCTTCCATGTCCCTCACTCTCAATTGTGCATCTGCAGCCACTGATATCATAGCACTCATATCACTCCTTGCTCTTCACAATCAGTGGGAGCACAGATCATGGCCCTCAGCAGCAGCGTGAGCCTAGACATCACCGTGACCTCAGGTGGCAGCACAGGCCACTCAGATCAGTATGGCCCCCTCTCCTGATGGCAGCATGCTCCACAGACATTGACATGGTTTCAGACATCAGCATAGACCATAGACCTGCACATAACCTTTAGTGGAATCTTGGACCATGGATATCAACACAGGCCCCAGCTGCAGTAGGGCCTCAGACTCAGACGTCCTTGTTACAGCAAAGACCCAGATATCACCATGGCCTCAGGTGGCAGCACCAGCCCCTCCTATCAATACGGCCCCCAGTTGCAGCACAGGCTATGTGCTGCAACATGGTTTCAGGCTGCAGGAGGCAGGCAGCTATTGGTCTGGCTGGTTTGCCTGGCTCTTTCAGCACACACCTACCCCACCTCAATTTTTTTTAATAAAAAAATAATTGTTAATAATTTAAAACAGAGAAAACAGTCTGCTAGGTGCATTTGAATGAGTTCAAGTAGGTCATTACAAAACAAAGCTGAAAGACTCCCCGTAAATGTAAGGGTGTACCTGAGGTTAAAGACTGCTATCCACAGGTCCGCACATCTAGAACTGAGGAGCATTTTCTGGAAGTGAGCATTCTCACTCAGCCCCAGCTGAGGAATATAACCTGGCTGCAGAGATGACAGAGTAGGCTCTATCCACAAATGTGGGCATGAGGGATGGAGAATAGAGGCCTAAGCCCTGCAGATGCCCAGAGCATAGGGGGAAACACAGTTCACTCACACCTGGGCCATCTTGTCCCCAGGCCCTCCTCCATCCTTTTCTGGGCTGAGCCTGAGGGAAGTGATTTTTCTTGAAAAATAAAGAAGGAAGGAAGGAAGAAAAGAAGGAAGGAAGGAAAGAAGGAAGGAAGGACTGACAAATCCGCCATGGGAATGTGACAAAGTAAACAGAAGCAACCAGGTCTGCAGGACACAGCATGAAGCTTGGAGGAGGGGCTTTAGGACCAAGAAAAGAAAATTCTCCTAAATCAGAAAGGGTTTCAAACAACGTTTAGGAAAAGTCAGGTGGGTGACTGATTTTCCCACAAATGTCTGTGATATCTGTGCTGTGAGTCCTGCAGGTGTTCAGGTAGGAGGCAGTCACACCCCAGGCCACAACACTGCGATCTTCATTCTTACCCATGCCAGCCTCTCTGATGGCACACAGAATATAAGCCTCAGTGTTAGGGGCAGAGCTTCCTCCAATGCCACGGGGTCCCTGAAACTGGCACATACTACCCGCTTTGTTTTTTAGTTTAGCCCAAGAGCTTTCTTGGAGTCATGGCTACTACTATTCATTCCCTGGTACTAGCATGAGGTAGAGGAACCATGCTGGACTGGGATTAGCTGTGTCTGAGAGCAGACCAAGATTCAGTAGCTGAGTGGCCCAGAGTGAGGTCTATGTCCACGGTGCCTTCAGACCCTGACTTCACTGAGTGTTGTACTAAATAAGTCAGGCCTTCTGTAGAGAGTATTTCAGTCGTACTGGCATTTAGAAACACTCCGCAAAGCGCAGCGGCAACAGCTGCCTTTATCACGAGGACTCCCTTGTTCATTTTCTCAAGATGACGCGTCATCCACTCTAGTACAAAATCCGTAAGTAGCAAGGGAAACCACGGAAAAAGAAAGAGGAAAGCTAAGGTCTCGGTTTTTAACTCAGGGCGGACCCTCCAGGCACAGTGAAGGCAGTGGCTGTAGAAAAGAACCTAGGTCCACAGGGAAATAGACAGAGCAACTTAGCTTGTTCTGTTCAGAATGTGCCAGAAGTTTTTCAGAGGACAGGGTTGAGAGGTTGGGGACAAAAGTCAGGTTAGATGTCCCGAATGTTCTTTATACTTTGAGCTCTTCCCACACCTCCACTCAACCCCCACCCACTGAGATTGCCGGTCCCTCTCTCAGAACCTGGGACTGCCAGAGGCTGGGGAGGGCTGACCCTACTCTGTTGTCTCTCCTAATAGCAGGAACCTCTGGCATTCCAGGCCCACAGAAGATAGAGCCAGCCCTGGCCCTGGGTTTTTTCCTTGGCATGCCCCCAAGAACAGCTGTCAGAAAGGTAGCCCACTTGGTGACTTGGAATGGGTGGAAGGATTCCTGTGATCTGACTCCTGCTGTTCTAGGCTGGATCACAGGCTCCCGGCCATGGGAGGGCATTCCTCTTTGCTGAGCTGCTTGCTCTCCATCTCTGGCAGGGCTATGTTCCCACCGTGGGGTCTGACCTCACTCTAGCCACACCCTGGCTTCCAGAAACCTTCTTCCTAATGGGAGAATGGTAGGTGCTGGGAAGAGGGAGGAACCGGGTTGGAATGAGCAGGATTGCCAGCACCTAATGCAAGGCCAGGGTCACTAGAGTTTATTTGGTCCTGCCCAGCAGGGTGCCCTTGGTCACAGTAGCTCCTGTAGACTCAGCTTTCTCGTTTTCAAAGCAGATTACACAAAGGTTCTAGCTCATTGTTTGTAATTTTAAAAACTATTGTTAATGGAGGGGATGTGAGGTCTCCCTAGCCCTTGTAAAAGTCCTTTAGTCATGTCTCCCTTTTCTGTATCCAGTGAGGACTTTTCTTATTCAGCCCCAAAAGCATTGGGCTCCCCTCAAGCAGCTAAGGTAGATGCTGCCAAGGGGCTATAAAGTGGGCAAACGACCAAGGAACGTGTGCCGGGTCACATCTCCAACCTTCCCCAACTGGACAAATGCCACCGGTGGCTTTTTCCAAACTGCCTTTCCATCCAGTGGCCCCTTTCCTCTCACCTGCCAGGACCTGTATTTCTATTTCTGTTTTGAAAGCCTCAGGGAAGTGGACCAGAATAATTAATGATTGATTCTCAGGCACAGCCACCAGGAGGCCCCAGGGCAGGCTTCTGGCCATTTCCCCAAAGTGTGAGGACAGAGTAGAAATCCCAAGAGGCCACAGCAGGATTGGGCTTGTCCCTGAGGGAGATCTGTGAGAAGATGCATCTGCTCTCTGCAAACTAAAGCCATGAAGTTTGCAGACTGAAGGAGGCCAGGATGCTGGCCTCTGCTTCTGCCAGGGCCTCTGCTTCCTTCTCTGTAGTGATCCCTCTCATAGTGGTCCCACATCACCAACGTCTGCACTCACAAACACATGCTCGATGGCCTCTTTATCTTGAGGTTCTCACCCAGGAGGCTTTTGAAAAACTCATCATGCTTTGGGGGAAAGATTAAAGGAACCGATGTCTACTGAGAAATGCCAGAGGAGTTTCAACTCTGGCCTTCTTGGGTGCACTGCATCTGCCTTTGTTGTCTACTAATAATTAACTTTTGTACCTAGCTGGTTTTCAAAGGGCTTTCACATTTGTAAGTCTATTCATCCTCACAACAAAGTGCAAGGTAGGCCCACCCTTTCTCTCTACTTCACTGCATCCCACAGAAGAGGAAACAGGCTCAGAGAGAAGGCATGCTCCCATTTTACACAATCAGGTCTGGAACACTCACCTAACAAGAGCAGAGAGCACTCTTGTTCCTAAAGAATGCATCTTGGTGCAGGAATGCTCATTAAGGAGGAGGAGACAGCTGTTGGGTGGGGAGCCTTATGCCTGTCCTCCAGGAAGATTGCACAGGCATTCTTCGGAGCCTTCATATCAAAGGGGAAGAAGAGGTTCCCGGCCTCCTCTGCCGGGGGATTTGGGGCGCCACTGAGAGTATGCTGGAGGAAGTACAAGGGGTGCATCACCTAAGCCAGTGGGCACCAGGACCCACCCTTGTAATCAGCCACCCATACTTAGGCAGTACTCAGCTGAAACCCTGGGCTACTTATGAAGAAGCTCAAACCACTTGGCCCTAATCAGGTAATATGACTAACTCAACCTGGTTTGCCAGGACAGCCCCAGTTTAGTGCTGAAAACCTCACAACCAGGAGAATTCCAAAAGTTCATTCCACTACTACCAGACCTATGGTGCCAAAAAAGGTTCTCCAGATCAATGTTGGATTAAAGTCCTAGGATATTATGTAAACTCAAAAACTGTTGCAGAGGACTGTCACTTTCACTTGGAATAATTGGAATATTAAGACTAAAGGAATATTTATTTCCACAAACACTAAAATATGGTGGCCAGATTTCTCAAAATTTTAGAGGCCAATCAGCATTATTTATTATTGCATTTTAATACTAGCAAAAAATTAAATTATCTTGGGTAAACAGAATATAAAATTTGTAACTCAAGAAAAATAGGGAGGAAAAAAGCCCAGTGGTAATGACAAACACCTTTAATCCCAGCTTTCAAGAGGCAGAAGAAGGTGGATCTCTGAGTTCGAGGCCAGCCTGGTCTCCAGAGTGAGTTCCAGGACAGCCAGGGTTACACAGAGAAACCCTGTCTCACACTCCCCCCCCCCCCAAAAAAAAGAAACCTTGTAACTGGGTTTAATCTATAGATTGCTGATTGATTACCCTGGGGGAATGTTTTATGTGCGCCAAGCTTAAGACTAGGTGTGGTGAGGGTGGGAGTGGGCAGCACTGATGTTTTAAAAGGAACTCTTTAATTTCTTACTGAACTGAAAGTCAATATGGAAATATAATTTGAAATTTTAACTAAAGTCAAAGAGAGGGTTGAGACTTAAAAGCTTGAAGAACTTCTTTTCCAAAAGAGGAGACTGACCCCAGAGATACTGCACTTAGGTACCTGGGCACTGTATAATGACATTCCTGCTTCTGCCTAGGTTGCAGAAAACCAGAAAGTGCAGAGGGACCAGGGTCTGATTTCCAGCTGTAATTATAAAACAAGGCATGGTGTTCTTACTACTTGTTGGTTCTAGAAGATCAAGCCTGCTCAGTGGCCTCCTGGCTATCCAGGTCACCTGCAGCCTGAAGCAGGGTGCCCTGGAGGTAAGTGAGCCAGTGTTTTCTTGGTAAGCAGGTACGTGCAGGTGCACTTTACAGTCTCATACTAGAATATTGTAATAACTTGCTGTTGGTCTAAATATGGAAGAAAATAAGACTATTTTATTGGTCAATAAAAACAAGTATTGGTCAAAATAGATTTATTAGCTTTAGTAGTTAGACCCTTGGCTTAGGTAGAACTTCTGAGATTTTCAAAACTGTTTAGGCAAGGCATCTCAGACAGCCCAAGGGGTCTTTAGATCCTATTCCAGGAGCCACTTCTGTCCTGCCACACAGAATCTTCTCTCCCCAGAAGGATATTTATGGCAGAGTCGGGAGATCTGGACCTGCCAACGTACAGAGCAGTCTTAAATAACAATATGAGAAGCATTTAAAACAGCAATACACTAGGTGCTTTCCTTTAGAGCCCTTTACTGATGTGGAGGACATGTACAGACACACATTCTTTTTCTTTTTCACAGAATAACTACATTTCTCCTAAATTGAGATCCGAGAAAGGACCAATGGGCAGTGAAATAACATTTTTTAATTGACAAAGTTGTGAGTTTTCATACGCAGGTGCGCATGCATCTCCCTGAGCAGCCCAGTGTCTCTGGCACTGTACTGGCTTCCTGCTCATTCCAGCTCTTTATTCTACCCCTCCAGGCAGAACATCCAGTCCCTCCTGCCCAGCGGGCTGGCCTCTCAGCTGTAATCCACACGCTCACAGTGTCCCCTTGGACAGTGATTCGGAATCAAAGAGGACGACTAGAAAGATGGTCGTGGCCACCATTGACACCTCTTACTCCTTCTCAGAGGGTGCCTTCCGCTTCAGCAGAAGCCATTGGTTTCTGTACTGTTGCCACAGGTCAGCCCAAACTACCGTTTCCTAAGGCGCAGGATGAGGTGAAATCTAAGCTGTAATGGCTTCCTTTACACTCTTCTCCCAAGGCCCTCATTGCAAAGAATGGAAAAGAGAACTGAGCGGCGCCCTTGCATGTTTGAGAAGAGGTAAAAGTCCCTCGGGCCCTAGCAGTAGCCAACCTGTTTCCTTAGCCTAGGCCTGGCTGAGTCTCGGTTGCCCAGAGAAAGTGGTTTGGTGTTGATCTGCTCTGGAGAGGTCACATCAGCAAGTAAAGCCATCTTACTGCAGCCTCATGGGCGGATTTCTTCTGAAAGACCCACACCCTCGGACCAAAGTTCTCACTCAGAAAAGAAAAGGCCCCTTTCCCATGAGCAGGGAAAGAGAAGGGTTGCAGGGTGTCTAGAGTGACCTTGAGCTCACTCTGGTGGTCAGCGGCCCTAAGAGTTTCCAAAGAAGCACATCGTCAGACCCCAGGCTTTCATCTTCCACCCCAACCCCCAGTATTTCCTGGCCTGCTGAGTTAGGTTAGGACTCTGTGGCCGCCCTCTCTTCCCTCCTCTGGAAACAGAAGCTCCAGCGAAGGTTTCTAACTCCTGAGTCCACTCAGCCATGTCCCCCTTGCAAAATCCTCCCCTTCCCTCACCCCCCTGCACCTAGCCAGCCAATCCGCGGCCTGAGAGCCTCACCAGACACATCTCCCAGGGCCTCAGCGGGATAAAACTGGCTGGCGATGCCAGGTGGATGGGAGCAAACTTCAGAAGGAAGAGACGCCTGGGCCCTGGGCACCCTCAGGGGCAGACCCAGGCAGAAAGGGCCTGAGGCCAGCCGGCCAGGTATGTCGCCTGAGGGCTAGAAGGGAGCTGGTTGGAAAACAACTGGCCTGTGAGAAAGGAGATGGTCTCCAGAAGACTAGCAGCCGTTTCCCTCTCAAGTTAAGTGGGATGAGGCTGTGTCTATGGAGGGACAGGGTACCTGGGCTGGAGTTTGGGGCTTCCTCGGTGCACTCTTAACCATGGATCCTCCCAACAGGCACATTTGCTAGGCCAGGCTGAGGCTGGCTTCACTTTACCCAAAAATCCCCTACTCTTGATATTCAGTGGGAGTCAAAAGACCTTGCTTGGGGAGGGGATGTGGGTTTGAGGCCTCGATTCTCATGCCCTTTGCCCTGGGTCTATATGCAGGGTAGCGGCGTGGCAGCCGGCGCTGCCAGGACCTGCGTAAGAAAGCTGCGAGTGTTCCGCAGGCTGTGAGCGACTCCCTGGCGATGCCTCACAACTCGATCAGATCCGGTAAGGACCGCGGAGGGGCCAGGACCCCCGAGCCCCCTCGCCGCCGTGCGTTGCTGAGCTGTGTACGCCTGGGCGGGTAAGGGGAGAGAGCTCCCGCTCTAGGCTGGCATGACCCACCTGTGTGGGGACATAGTTGGGGGTGACTCGGGCCTGGCTCTCCACTAGGGATTGCCTTTGCTGCTCTCCAGTTCTTGGGTCCTCCTCTGTCCGACTGAGCTGTCCTTCCCCAGCCTTGGCTTCTGAGAACTACAGGAAGCAGTGAGGGATTATTTGTGGGGTCACAAGGGTGGTCCTTTTGCACCCCACAACCATCTTGCACAGCCTATTAGGGTGGACATCCTGTACGCTCACAGGCCTTAGGTCAAGTAGATACCAGGCTTGCTGCGACCTCTAATCGTGGTCTCTGGGTGCTCATAGTTCTTCCCAGGACTCCCCTAGAGCTCCGTAAACCAATCCCTACCTCCATACGTCTCTACCCTAGGGAAAAGGAGTCTGGGGTCTGTGGATCTGGGGGTCTGAGAACGGTGGCGCACTAGATTGAGCCAGGCGGGGACCCAGGCTCAGGGCTTCCACTGGCGCAGACTACACCGGCCGCCAAAAGATCCCCATTTTCCTCCCCACCTGCGCCCCAGCTCTGGGCCTTCAGAGCTCCCGAGCTTCCTGCAGCTGTGCCCGATCTGCCCACTCGCGGCCCGGGCCGGGGTGTACCGGGGTAAGGACTCCTAGGGTCCAGGCTGGCGGGTGCGGTCGCACGGTCAGGGAGGACAGCGGGCGGAGGCGCGCCTTGGCCTGCGGTGATGGATGGAGCCAGGTCGGGCACGAGGAAAGCGATTTATGGGGCCAGGGCGCATCGCAATCGATTTGGGCCGGCCGAGTGAGAGGAAATCAATATTTCGGATGAATTCTCTGCGAATATGAAGTCGCGCTTGGCAAACGGGACATTTGTTATAATAAGGAGGGTCGGATGCTGCGCGCCACACGACTGAGATCTCTATTTAGCGGCCAGGGTAGGACGGTGAGGCGCAGTTTCCGTTTGGAGGGCCCACACCGCACTGGAAGGGACACCGCCAATCCCCCGGGGCGCGGAAAGGTTTCCTAACCCTTTCGCTGTAAAGCAGTGGGGGATTCAGCAGGTGATCACTATCTACGAAAGTGGGACCCCAGAGGTCTTAGCTGCCCTGGCTGACTTGGGGCAGCTTCAGGGACTGCGACGTGGAGACGTCCCAGCTCTTCCCTGGCGCCACTAATGAAGCTGCCTGGTACTCCTGATCTGGAAGTTCCTAGCGCGCCCCTGTGCCACTTTCTAAGGGCAGGGCAAAATTTTAGCCCCTTAGTCTTTAGTCAAACTAGCGTATGCATCGCCCCCGCCCCGGGAGCTAGGTGGTTTTCTAGGCCTAGAGAGGTATTGGGTCTGGATGCTGTTAACCTCCCTAGTTAGGCTTTTGGCGGTTCAGGTTACTCTGCTTTGACCTACTCCTGAGAGTGGAGACTCGCAGACCTTAAAATCACGAGGATGAACGAGAATCTTCTCAAACGCTGCTTAAGAAAAAAAGGTGTCAGAATTTTTCCTGATTGGCTTGTTTTCGTTCTAAAAACACTCATTAGAATAATCGAAAATAAAAGGCTAACGGCACAATGTACCTATATTCTTAATCAACAACTGCCCCAGTTGCTAAAAGAAAGGCACTTTTCTTACCAGCTCGGATGAGATCACCCTTGGTGTTTAGTGGCTCCTCGGCTATCTCCTGCCCTGCCAGGTAGTTTTCTGTTTGAGGAAGCTGAAGGAGCCTCTTCTCCCTCCTCCAAACAAAAGAAGAAATAAAACCGCGAAGGAGAAGAGAGATTTTCTTCATCCATACATTATGATTTTAAAAAGGATGAAAATACCTAAAGGAATCCCAATAGTTCAAATCTGTCCCTCATTTCTCTCCTGATCCCTCCCTGTGTTGAGGCAGAGATGCTCTGTCTTTCTGATCATTTATTTGATGCCCTGTCCCATGTTTGGAGAGGAATTCGTAGCTAGCTCTTCTTGGTTTTTGTTTTGAAAAGCCCGTTCTTTGTGTTCAGTGGCTGGTCCACAAGTCCCTTGGCACCCAAGTTTCTATACTGATGCCACATGGAGTCTGCTGGTGTAAGTTTTCTGTGGAGCATGCACCAGAGCGCACCAGGATCCCCTGGAACAGCCATCCCAGATGCGCCAGCAAAAGTGTCCTTGGCGCTTGGGCCTGGGCAGAAGCAGGTCACTCTTAACCTTCCACGTATCCCGGGCTAATCCAGTCTTGTAGAAAAGTCTTAACAGCTTTACAGCTTTATTCTCAAGGATGGTTCGTGCTTTGAGTGAATTATTTTGACATCTGTAGGTAAGCGTTGGGCCGAGCGGTCTGTAAAACCGCAGGATTTTTTGTTGCACCGGGGGACAAACTTCTCTAAAAGCAGAAATTAAAAAAAAATTTTTTTTGAAAGATGCGTGAGAAATGATAGGTGTCACTTAAATATTAAAATGTAAATAATACTATACTGTTTCTATGAGGAAGAGAGTCTGGCAAAAAGCAAGCAGATTGTCATTAATAGTAACATTAAAAAACTTGCGGAGAACCTGTCCCTCCATCCGTCCTGAAAACCAGTCATTCAAGCAAGCAGCAGATGAGAAGATCAAAGAACGCCCGAGTTGCCTGCCGTCAAACACCTAAAACCGGGTGCCTCCTGAGAAAGAGGGGGGGAAATTCAACTGGAAAGGATCGATTTCTTTCCAGTTTTCTTACCCGGCTTCGGGGAGGGAGGTTGGGGGTGGGGGGGGGGAGAGGAGCGGTTCTTGGGAGGTGAACCGGTGTCCAGGAATATAAAGAGGTATTGGGGGTTCCTCAATTCATCTTTGTTTCAGGACAGTCTATCTTCCCACCCTCTGCAAGTTAATTAGGAGATAATTTAGTTGCCTTGTGAATTAGTTTTAAGATAAGTATCTTTTCAAGCGTTGTCACTTTAATTGCCCCGCTGATTGATAAGAAGTAATTATTTCTAATTGACACTTTTTTGATGTCCATTGGAAGCATTTATTTGAGACCTTTTTGGAATAAAAGGAAAGTTAATTAATTTTATCAATCTATACCCAAAAAGACTTTGTCATTTTTTTTTCCTGAACAGGACAAAGGAAATAAATGAAAAATAAAAATCAATACCATGGAATTTTAATTATTAAGAATTATTTTGGTTCAAAGATCACCTATTACTATAGAAAATCAAAATATTTTATGACAGCCCCAAATCTGCAACTTCAACGAGTGCAACTATTTAGGACATACATTTTCCATGGATATATTTATTCGCCCTTTGTGCATCTACTTCATTTTTGATCAGGTTCCCTCCGCTTTTAGCTGTGGGTTTTGTTGTTGTTGGTTTTTTTTGTTTTGTAAAATCAATGAAACTTGGAATGCTCTGAACAGATAAAATCAGTTTTGTTGTTGTTCTTGTTGTTGTTAAGAGCCAATTGTAAGTATGATTTACTAACAGTCGCCCTTGCTCTCTGTAATTGTTGACGGAGCTGGGTGTAAAGGTGAAACTTTACTTACGGTAGGTGACATGCTGTCTCATACCTAAACCTTGGAGTAAACAGCTTAATCATTGACCGTCAGAACATTTTACTGTGAGAGAGAAAAAGGCAGGGAAGAATAAAGAAAAGGAAAGGAACGTGGAAAGGGGGGTGGGAGTGGAGGGAAGAGGCTGGGGGCAGAAGTGTGCAGTCACCTGGGAAGAAGGGGATGGGAGCAGAAGTGCCGCCTTTACTGGAAAGAAGGCAGCCCAGTGCGGGGTGGGGGCACCTGGATCTTTGAGTTAAAAAAATAGAAATCCTAATTTCAGAACACATTCTTTTAAACATCGTCTCTACCACAGCTCCTGAGCCATCCCTTGACGCCAGCCCAAGTTCTTCTTTTTTCTATGCTTAGAAAGAAGCAAACTCTTGGACAGCCAACTCCAGTGTTGGTGTTGGGCATCTAGCTATCAAAGTTTTCATTTGAAAAAAAAAATCTATGAAAAGAAATCAGTAAAATATACATTGTTTTCTAGGAAAATACAAAAAGATTGGGTGCTGTTTCTATTTTGTTCTTAAAGCCCCATCTGTTTGCCTATGAGTGCGTCTCACGGACACACTTGTGACTTACTGGCATAAGAAGATATTCCTGAATTAACCCAGCACACTCCCTTCCCTCCCTCCCTCCCCCTCCCACAGTTGTGCACCTCAGGAAGAGAGGAACTGATTGTTATAATGTAATACACTCATACCAGGTTAATTTCAGCCAGTATCTTTTTCAATAATTTATACGAAAAATCAAACCTTTAATTCTGTTTCCCCAAGTTTATGTCAAGCTGCAAGAATGAGGAAATGTTTCAAATGAAAATGAAATCTAAGATGTACAAACAGCAGATAGTATCACACACCAAGCCCACTATTAGTAAAACCGGAAAAATATATAAATAATGCAAAAAAAAAAAATCAGCCAGGGAGAGTTTAGTAATGGAAAATTCCCTGCAATTAAATGAAACAGTAATTTAGTGGAGATATGCCTGAATGAATTAGCATTTATTAATTGGCTTTCATAAAAAACAATTTGTGTGTGCGCTCATACATGCCCACACACAGGGTAGTGTAGAAATTATAGATTCCCTGCAGGAAAAGTCGTTCAAAGGTTCATATAAAATTATGTCCTATCACATTCTCTCTTTTGTGTGTTTGAAAAATTCCAGTTCTTTTGCTGGCAAGTTTCACCTGCACATAGAGCGTGCAGTCCATAGAGCACAGAGAGAGAGAGAGAGAGAGAGAGAGAGAGAGAGAGAGAGAGAGAGAGA
>JADRCH010000181.1:1308812-1324097 GCA_019843965.1 Rhynchomys soricoides | reverse complement strand
AGAGAGAGAGAGAGAGAGAGAGAGAGAGAGAGAGAGAGAGAGAGAGAATACAGTCCATAGAGAGAGCTTGCAGTAAGGGGAACCCCTTCTGGACCAGAAGGAAGCTGCTCGCCTTCTTTTTGTTAGTACATCTCTAAACATGAAATCATGTGTAGTTGGCTTCACTTTGCTGAGGAACATCCAAACCAGGTCTAAAAGATGACCTACCTTCTGTTAGGGGCTGGCGGTGGGATAGCTAACCAAGGTTGAGAAGGGTGCTTTGTGATTTTGGACCTTACCCAGACTGCCTGAGCATCCTCCCTGGCTCTCAGGCAGGGGCTACAGCTTGTAATGTCAAGGAGCTTGCCAGAGTGACTGGTGATTGGTGCGTGGATGTGTTTACTTTATCTCACCGGTTAGTCTGTCTTCATTCAGGGCTGAGCATTTTAAAGCCGCTCTATCAGTCTGAGGAGGGCTAGAGTTCTCAACTGAGCTTTGAGGTTTTGAGTTCTGAGATTCTGAGAATGAGAGAGCGAAAGGAATCTCTCTCTCTCTCTCTCTCTCTCTCTCTCTCTCTCTCTCTCTCACACACACACACAGAGAGAGAGAGAGAGAGAGAGAGAGAGAGAGAGAGAGAGAGTTTTAAAAAGAGGAAGCGGGAATGCGTCCCCGTTCAAGGCTGAGGAATTTTTCCCTTAGTTGATACATTGGTCTGAGCTTCTCCCTCCTTCAAAGGTAAAGCTTCAGGGTCTAAAGCACATGCACCCCACATATCCACAAGCCATGAATGTTTCTTTCTGGAGTCAGGTGGCAATGCCTTACTTAACCCAGGCTCCTTTGGGAGAAGGGAGTCAACAGCGAATGTCCAACCTGTCCAAAGGCTGTTTCTAAGGCAATGTTAGATGGGTCATTTTGGGGTGAAAAGTACAACAACTGGCTGTCAGGAGTTTCTGGGCTCTGGAAAGCTGAGCCAGTCCCATCTCACCCCGCCCACTAGAGCAATCCTGGAACGACTACCTAAAGCCAAGCTGGTGAAAGGAGGCTTTAAACCTTTCTTTTTTAATCTGCACTAACTTTAAAGTGTATCTGTGAGGAGAGATGATTGTTTTTTCACGTCCACAGTCAGGCTAATAGGCCTTCTTGAATTTCCAAAAGCCCTTCAGTCTGCTCCCATGGCCTCATGGGGACCCGAAAATCAAGTGTTGATTTTACAGGGGACAGAAAAAAAAAGTTTTTCATGACAAGGTTTGGTAAACCCTCCGTTTGTGTCACTGAGCACCTACTTTGCCTTGACCAAAGATCTCGAATGGGTTTTGGATGGAAACCAGCAAGCGTCTTTGTTCAAGAATAATGGCAGAGAAGTTCAGGTGTCCCTCATGAACTCTTAGGTCCCTTTTCTGAGTTAATTTCTAAGGATCCTACTCTATAGTCCCAAATGCCATGTAAGATGCTAAGTATGTCCAGGCTCTGCACAGCCATCCTTCCCCCCCCCCCCCCAACAATGCTGCTTGTAGGATCAAAGATGGAGAACCAGACCCAAGAGCCAAGCCCACCCTGGAACTTCCTGCTAGGAAACTGAGATTCTCATCTCTGAGGGCCGTTACAGGTGTGGCACTGTACTGCCAGCAGGCACATCCATCACCTCAGTTAACTCTCAGGACTTTGCCTGACAGGCTTTGCAGGGATGCTTCTATAGAAACGTAAGGAAGCCAAGGCCGACCTCAACCACTCCCTCTCCACCCCACATCTAGTTCATCGGAACTCCGTAGCACTAGATGGACTGTCCACACTTGCAAACTTGATGGAAACTCAGTCAGAAGGCAGAGTAAGGAGGCCTGCGCAGCAAGGACTACTAGAGCCTTTCCTCTCTCAGCTTGTCTTTCCATCTGTAAAGAGACGGAAGTGTTTTATTTCTCCGGGCACCTCTTGAGAGTTGCTGTAGGGAGTAGGAGGTGTCAAACATTAGCCAATAGAAAGGGAGGGGCCTTTTAAAACATTTCTCAAAACCATCACCACACCTCGGTCTGTCCAGGAGAAGTGTCGTCCTTTGGCACCTTAGAAAGTTCAAAGTCCACAGGAATGGCAAGTGAATGTATGCAATAGAAATAGCATTGGTGTATCTAGGAAAGCGTTCCTATTTTGCCAGGGGCCAGTACTGGGTATCCAATCTCCTGGTCATGTAGCCAGGGGTGGTGGAGGAGCTGGGATGCTGGGCGCCAGGATGCTTGCTGCCAGGCACTTTCTCCAAGTTTAGTTTTGCTTCCTCTGCAGCTTCCTCAGGGTCTGTCCCTCAGGGGATCAAAGCCAGAGCTCAGCTCCTTTGCAGCCTCTACAGAGGTTCCCTTATAAGTCAGCTCAAAATGGGGTTCATTTTAATGTCCTCATTTAGCTGCTGAGCTGGCTCCATTTTTTGTGATGGTTTGATTTAAGCAGAGAAACTCAAAGTGTTTAACCCTCCATCTTTAGCTCCTACCTTTTCTCTCTCCCTCTCTTTTCTTCCCCGACCCCTTCTTGCTCTTTCTGTCTTCAGCCACAGTGACATGGGTTTTCTCTTTTTCACTTGTTTTTCTAAGTGGCCTTGAAGTGACCTGGCAGTTAGTGCTAATTACTCTGTTGGGACATATTGTCACTGTTAGAACAGGGAAGGAGATCGGTCTGGCTGAATGACACATCTAAGAAGGAAATGGCTTAATCTGCTGTCATCCTGGTGAACTCTGTGTTTGCACACACCCAAGCCTCTGTTTGTGTTATAATTTTTATTCTTTGGTATCCCCACTGTCTGAGGAAGACCAGCAGAACTATTATCCCTGGGATAAGCTCAGGAGCTGATGGGTGTCACGAGGGTGAGGAACTTCCAAAATGACTGTGAAGCCAGTGTCCTACCCCAGCCTCCCACCAGAAAGGACCCTGTTCTGCAAGCAGCAGGAGGAGGCTAAGCCCTGGAGCCTTTGTTCTTGACCTGGGGCCTTGTTGTTTTCCATGTGACCTTAAGCAAGTCGAGTGTATCCTTAGGGTTGATTATTTTATCTGTATGAAGCTCTGGGATACTCCAGGGTTTCTAGAAAACAGTGTATGTAAAACTAACATACGAATGAATATATATGTATATATTTTCAAAAGAAATTATTATCTGTAGCCCAGGTAGCAGAGGGTAGCATGGACTTCTCTATCTCTTGCCTCTATTTCCTGAATGTTAAGACTGCAACCATGAGCCACCACTACTGAACTATAAGATGCTGGGGAACAAACCTGAGGATTCCAGCATGCCAGGCAAACACTCTAAAAATGGACTATGCCCTAGTTAAAGCAACAACAACAACAACAACAACAACAACCAAAACCAAAACAACAACAAAAACTCTTCTATATTATGCTCACTAGGGAATGGAATGCCCAGGACACATTTCCAGATATCCTATTGTCTCAGCAGATTATTCAGAGTTGAAACTTTATTCTTTTGTAGATTTAGGAGAGACCTTTTCGTATTCCACATAGACAAAGCTCATCCCACAGCTGCTGAGATAAGTAAAAGAAAACTTGGGAACTGTCCGCTAAGGTCTCCACAGCCACCGTGAGCTGTTACATTGTCCTAGCTAAAAACCCATTTTACAAGAGAATCCAGTAGTAGCTGGAGCACTAAGCGCCTAGTAGAATGAACTGTCTGTGGATTTTAGGTTGGGATCCAGATCAGTCAAGGGTAGTGGTTCTCAACCTGTGGGTCCCAACCCCTTTGACAAACTTCTATTTGCAAAAATATTTGCATTGCGATTCATAACAGTAGAAAAATTACAGTCATGAAGTAGCAACAAAAGTAATTTTATGGTTGGGGGGCACCACAACATGAGGGACTGTACTAAAGAGTCGCAGTGTGAGGTGGGGTGAGAACACTGCTGTAGAATTTAATGAATCTACCAGAGGGCTCCTGTGGGTTTGCAGCTGCACCGTGTGTGCAACTAAGACAGCCAGGCAAACACTTGCCTTAGAAATTCCTTTTCGATTCAGATCCACACCACTTAGTTTTTATCAATTAAAATATCACAGTTTTTCTGATTTCTTCTCTTTTCTCTCTGTCTTGGTCTCTCTCCACCTCTGTCTTCTATTTCCCTGATGGGTCTCTAGCTGGGACAATGTAATAATAACCCATTTTGAGCCTGATGTCAAACCCTGGTTGACATTTAAGCCGTGTTAACTGAGCTCAGCTCTGCTCCCAGCACTAACTCGGTTCTTGAGAAGCCTCAAAATGGAGGTGGCAGTTGTTAGTGACCGCTCTGTACTCACAGACTCACCTTGTGATGAGTGTCTGATTTTGACTCTGAGGTGGAAGCAAGGGGAGGCTGTAGGCAAGAAACAGCACTAGAGTCAATCTAGAAAGCAGCTGGAATTGGAGAGGCAGCAGTTTATTTCAGCTTAACTAGCCTACACGAAGTGCCACCTACCATGTTTATGACACCATGCCAGGGTTGGTAGCATTTGTGGCCAGAACAAAAAAAAAAGGTGAATGGCTGAGCTTTCATCATGAAGAGATGAGAGGTGTCTACTCAGGGTAGAGAAATGAATTCTTGTGAATCCCTTTAAATGGAACAGACCCAGAGTACCAGAATTGGGAATAAGCAGACAAAACAGTTCAAGGTCTGGACAAGGACACAGATAGATAGGTCAGTTGGGAGCACCAGGAAACTGAGGTCATTTACTTTGAACTGCTGCTAGAGAGGAACCACATCATCATGGCTGACATACAAACCTCCTGTGGCCATCTGTGGTCTGGCAGATCCTAGAATCATTTTGCTCCAGAAAGGTATCCTGGGAGCCTGGGTAGGACCAGCAATGTCCAGGGAAGTCTACACTGGAATTTCATCTCCATATGGTTCGACAACTCAAAATGAGGCAGAATTTTAGGTGCCAGTATCATGGACAGATGTGCACTTCTGCAGAGCTGAGATGCTAGGCTCTATCAGATGGAAAGGATCCTTTGCCTGGGAATACCTGAGGCTCAGCAGCACACCAGCACCTGCCCAGGCTGCGTTCTTTGATTCCATCTCTCTAGAAGTTGTTCTCTGTATCGTGAGACACAATTGTCTCAGCCTCTCACTTTTTGAAGACTACTTGTTTCTGTGTTTGTCGATCTGCCCCACATAGACAACATTCACTTTTAGCCCTGAGAACCTAAGGTTCCCCTTGGTATAGGATTAAAGGGGGTTCTTAAAGGCTGGCCTTTAGGGTCATGTATGCCCTGCTCGGAAGCTCTTCTAACTGTTTCTCCTGTTTGAGTTCAGGAGCTGCTGATTTTGTCAGTCGTCGGGACTCACTGGTCCCTCCGCAAAGGGTTGACATCATGTGTATTACGCACTTGCTGCCTGTATCTGAATTGTCCTCAGCAGACCCACCACCTCTTGTAAAGTTCTCCACTATTTTTTCTTCTTCCTCATTTCCTCAAGAAATCTTACTGTTGTGATTTTATGGCTGTTTGTAGTATACTTTGCATAGAGGTATTTATCTTTATGGCTCCTATATTCTAGGCTTGAGCTACATGAGGGTCTGTCAGGATACTCAAACACAAACTCCAAGAGTTTCAGAGGATTTAATTACACGGAATAGTTCTCTCTGGAAGTGTTAAGGTCAAGGGGAGTCACATATGAGGCCCTGTCATCACACTGTACTGGGGAGACAGGGGGTTTGCCCACTTGCATTCAGGTCCTACAGTCCTTGTGTCAGACCAAGAATCTCTTCTTAAAAACCAGAGCTCTCTCAGTGACTTTGTGGTATACCCCAAAGTGTGGATAGGGTGGATTGAGAAGAGAGAGAGAGAGAGAGGGTTGTTTGTGGTCTTTTCTGAATGAACAGGAAAATGGGAAGAAAGGGCCTCCTTCACAGACTGAAGTCCTCTGAGAGCTGCTGAGACACACCTAGATGTGTATACACACACACACACACACACACACACACACACACTGAAATATGTTTGCATACACTACCTTCTCACACACATAAACACACTGGGAATACGACTTTCAATGCTTAGAAATTGTCCTAAAACTAGAGGTGATTGATGGCAAAGAGGAGCCCCTCTGTTCTCAGAGACCCCTAGAGACTCAGGTGTGAAATTACAGGTGTGACTGGTTACATCCTGGTTGAATCCACAGTTGCAAGGAAGTGATAATAGACCGAGTGGGGACATAGAATCCAAGCTCCCAGGGTTTCTGCTCTGGATTGTGGGATCATGTTTGACTGGGGAAACAGCCATACCTTCTTGGTTTTGTAGCTTATGGTTTCAGATCTGAATAAGGGGATATGGTGTATCCAGCCATGCCCTGCTTCCCTGACCCCAGGACCTTATGAAGTTAAGGAACATGGATGGTCACGGAGGTTCAGTAAAATCTCTTGGGTTCAGCGTTGTTCTCATAAGCTGAGGCTCAGGGACAGGTGATCATTTGCTAGTAGCTTCGTCCAATATCACTGGGTCCCTGGAGTTCATGGTGGATCTTCCTTGGTCTGGATAGTTACTAGTGTCAATTTTAAGGACTTATTCTTTGCAGAATCCAGCTTTTTGTACCCTGAGGATGAGACACTGAGGGCACATTGTTCAGGCAGGATCCCCTTCTCAGAAGACACTGTCATCCTGCTCTGCTTCAGATCTTTGAAGCAGCTCTTCTCTGGGGCTCTTTGGCATCTGTCCCAAGCCCAGTACACAGCTACTCCATGCTTACACAGGTGTCTATTAGCTACAACCTGAAGAGGTACAGGGAGAGTTAACAAAACCCATGAACATAAGAGACCATGCTTGCTGCAACATCCATAAGAACGGTGTTTATGGTTATGGCAAACAATATGGTTTACTCAGTGAACAAATAGTAACCACGTTCAAAAGTCTGTGATACTCAAACAACATTCTCTTGCAGGTGAGTAGAGGTGCACATCCATACATTAAAGCCCGAGGTACTAGTTTGAGAACAGTGCATTTATAGACAAAATACCTTCAAGTTGAAGGTGTAAATTTTTCTACTTATGAACTTCTATGTCTGCTCTTTGGGACCCATTAAACTCACCTCTCCAAGGTGTTTGTTGCAGAACAATCTGACCATTCTGGTCTAATACATATCCGAAAGGCTGGTATTGCTGTGAAGGGGAACTGTCTGATGTACACACAGACATTATGCTTCTCTAGTTACATGAATAATAGGCCTCACATGCCTTTCTCCATCAGAGGACGTCTCTGGGACTTGACTTAACTTTTCCTAGCGGTGCCTCTTTACAGATACAGATATAGTTCATGTGTGTTGGACACTTAAGGCATCCAGGTGTTTTGAAATAGTATGGTAGCTGGTGGAGCAGAGCCTCCCACTACTCAGCTCCCCAGGCATGCTCACCCTCAACTATTGTTACATCCGTGCAAGCTGCTTGGTCTCATTTTCTCAGCTCCCCTGGTAAATACCTCTCTTAGCTTCCTTTCCCGTAGCTATGATAAAATATTCTGACGAAAGCAACTTAAAGGAGAAAGGGTTTGCTTGCCTCATGTTCTATTGCAGGGAAATCAAGGTGGCCGTACTTAATGCTGTAAGTCACATGACACCCACAGTCAAGAGCAAAGAGCAGTGAATTAATGCATGCCTATTAGTATTCAGCCTACATTCTCCACTCATACAATCCAGAATCCAGGCAATGGTGCCACTTGTATTGGGTAGGTGTTCTCACCTCAATTAATGTAATCAAGATACCTGAATCCTTTAACAAAGACAAGGTCAAACTGTTTGACAGTTCTTTATTGAAGCTTTCTTGCCAAGTGATTCTAGATTGTGTCAAGTTGACAATTCAAACACTGATCATTGCAATACCTGAGGCCAGGATGCCGCTCCTTGATATTCCCTCTGAAGGTCTTGCTATCCCTGAAGACAGCCTTCTAAAATCCCACAGGTATGGTTTCTTTTGCTACCCTCTGGAATGCACACACATCTTTGGGAAGGCTCCTAGTCCCTGCCCTCTATTCTCCCATGGTAGCCTGTTACTGGCTCATTTCTCTGCCAGTTCTGTAAAAGCATTTCTACACCTCTTCCCTCTCCAACTCCGACTCCTTTCTACCTCTGCATTGCTCCCTCAGCTGCCCAGGGCAAGCACTGCAAATCCATCAGCATCACTGTTGGTATTTAATCCCATTGCCTTTACCTGATTTTATTTTTCCAGGCTAAGCAAGCCCTAGGCTTTAATTCTAAATTATTTTGAGCAGGATTTGGTCAGTTAAATAAGTAAATACTTACTAAGCCCTTCAGTGTGGTGGGCAGTGACAGCAGTGACAGCAGCAAGCCTCATCCTTTCCATGTGATATTGAGGACAGAGAGTCTGAGGGACGCCACAGGCAATATTCTCAAGCCTGGATACCTCTGCCATTATGCTGACATCCCAGAGACAGAAAAGCAAACTGGACTTTCACCTACAGCCAAAGAAAGGAGAGACAGACACAAAGTGCTGAGCAAGGAGGGAGGGGTGGAGCTGTGACTTGTGGGTGTAGCTGTGGGAGGGCTAAAGGTGAAGTCTCACTTGGTAGGAGCAGAGGTGGGGGATGCTAAGATGTGTGCCTTTGTGAAGGAGCTAGCAATGGGAAGAGGAAAGATGGATGAGGTCCAGCGTGGCTGTGGGGAACTTAACAGAGCCGGGCTAAGATGGTCCTTCTAGGCTGCCTTCAGAAAGTCTGCTTACAGAGCGTCCACAAAGCTTTCGTCCTGCCTGGTTGGCTTCGAGTTTCTGTGTTTGCCACTCTTCATGTATATCTCTCTTCTCTGTTAGACTTTGTGATGTTTTTGTTAAGGGAACAGCTGTGGCAATAAGTTTTGATAGCCAGATTATTCACATTATCAAAATGTTTTGATTTCTCTCCTCTCCTGACCCCATTCCAGAGAAACTTAGCCTGGTGATTTTCCAGGCTAACCTCGGATTCTTGCTTGGGCCTCGATGTAATCCAATCATTAACAGCTTTTTGTTTAAGTCAACTGCTAGTGTGTGATCCGAGAGGACTCGCAACACTGTCTCTGTATGCAAATCTATGTTTCAGCAAACTAGTCATTATTTACAAAACATTCACATGTACATTCCCACTTATGGACCTTTGCCCGTTTGGTGCCAGCCTCTGGTCACCATCCCTCCTCCCACAACCTTGCTCAAGTCCCACCCCTTTCTTTTTTCTTTTCTTTTTGGATATTTACTTTATTTACATCTCAAATGTTCTCCCCTTTCCAGGTCTCCCCTTCAGAAAACCCCTATCCCATCCCCCCTCCCCTGCCTCTATGAGGGTGCTCTCCCACCCATCTACCCACTCCTGTCTTCCCTCCCTGTCATTCCCCTACACTGGGGCATCTAACACCCTCAGGCCCAAGGGCCTCTCCTCCCCCTGATGGCCAACAAGACCCTCCTCTGCCACATATGTGGTCAGCACCATGGGTCCCTCCATGTGTATTCTTTGGTTGGTGGTCCAGTCTCCGGGAGCTCCAGAGGGTCTGGCCAGTTGACACTGTTGCTCCCTTCATGGGGCTGCAAACTCCCTTCAGTCCCTTCTCCAACTCCTCCATCCGGGACCCCATGCTCAGTCCAACAGTTGTCTGTGAGCATCTGCCTCTGTATTTGTCAGGCTCTGCCTGGGCCTCTCTGGAGACAGCTTATCATGCTTCCATCAGCAAGCACTTCCCAGCATCCATAAGAACGTCCAGGTTTGGTGGCTGTATATGGGATGGATCCCCAGGTGGGGCAGTCTCTGGATGGCCTTTCCTTGAGTCTCTGCTCCACACTTTGTCTCCATATTTCCTCCAGTGAGTATTTTGTTCACCCTTCTAAGAAACACTGAAGCATCCACATTTTGGTCTTCCTTCTTCTTAGGCTTCATATTGTCTGTGAGTTGAATCTTGAGTATTCCAAACTTTTGGACTAATATCCACTTATCAGTGAGTACATACTGTGTTTGTTCTTTAGTTACCTCACTCAGGATGATATTTTCAAGTTCCATCCATTTGCCTGCGAATTTCATGAAGTCATTGTTTTTAATAGCTGAGTAATATTCCATTGTGTAAATGTACCACATTCTTTGTATCCAGTCCTCCGCTGAGGGAGTCCCACCCTTTCAATGAGACTCTCAGATACCACCAAGCTTTAGTGGCCATCCCATCTAACTTCTTATTTTGTCCTGTCTTCCACTCTTCAGCACTCAGTCCCCAATCCCTCAGTTACTAACATCTTTTAGCTTTTTATTGTGGTGCCCTCTCACTGAGCTAGATAAATGTTAAAATCCTTTCAAACGTTCAACTGCTGAGCACATTGTACAGAATCCTCTGAGGAATGAGGCCGGGGAATATCTGTGTGGGTCACTTCCATTTAATTCTCCAGTAACATGTTTTATTTAGTCACTGACTGAAGGTTTTCCAATGCGAAGCAGACCCAATTCTTTCCACATGATATGATGTCATTATGTCTCAATTTTCTTTATATAAATGACAACCAGGACACTGAAAAAACAAGGAGTGCAACCTTCTAGAGAACCAGCGTCAGCTACCAAAGATGGTGCTGCCCCACTGGCACGCCTCCTCAGTCCTGGGGAGGTCAAATGCTGGGTAGTCAAGTTGGACCACAAAGACAACTACAAGTCTCAAACATGGGCAGACATGGGTAGTTCTGACCCAGGGACCAGCCTGGTGGACACAGGCTGTTTGGCAGGATGGCTAATTAGGTTAAAGACAAGCACTTCTGTGAGGATAAAGGATTTCTAGATTCTTGTAGCCTAAGACTAAAAAATACCTCCAGTTGATATCTAGCACAGAGATGTGTAACATGAATTTGCTAATTCAAAGAAGCTGCCTCCTTCTCCCCTTCCCTCCTCCTCATCTTCCTTTCCCCCTCTTCCTCCCCTTCCCTTCTTCTCCTCCCCCCTTCCCTCCTCCTCCTCCCCCTTCCCTCCTCCTCCTCCCCTTCCCTCTTCCTCCTCCTCCTCCCCCTTCCCTCCTCCTCTTCCCCTTCCCTCCTCCTCCTCCCCTTCCCTCCTCCTCCCCTTCCCTCCTCCTCCTCCCCTTCCCTCCTCCTCATCTTCCTTTCCCCCTCCTCCTCCCCTTCCCTCCTCCTCATCTTCCTTTCCCCCTCCTCTCTTTTCTCACCCTCCTTCCTTCCATTCTCCTCATCTCTGTTTCCTGATGTGGACACAGCATGGCCAGACACCTCGTATCCTTGCCTTCTCCACCATGATGGACTATAGCTTTCAACTGTGAGCCAAAATAAACTCTTCTCCTCCTCCTCTTCCTCCTCCTCTTCCTCCCCCTCCTCTTCTTCCTCCTCTTCTTCCTCCCCCTCCTCTTCCTCCTCCTCCTCCTCCCCCTCCTCTTCCTCCCCCTCCTCTTCCTCCTCTTCCTCTTCCTCCTCCTTCTCCTCCTCTTCCTCTTCCTCCTCCTTCTCCTCCTCCTCCTCTTCCTCCTCCTCTTCTCCTCCTCTTTTTCCTCCTTCTTTGTCCTCACAGCAATGAAAAAATAGCTAACACAATCTCAGGTATAATGGCATTGCATACTGATAGGGCCACTGGAGATGGGGCCTAAGAGCAGTCAGTAGCTCGTGCCTGCCCATCCATGCTTGTCTCAGGAGAGTGGCTAGTGTTTCAAGAATGGGCCGTTATATGACGGCTGTTAGAGCTGAAGGCTATCCCATGAGTCTGGCAGCTTCTACGTGGACCCTGGCAGGGGCCCTGTCTTCTGCAGAGCACAAAAAGGGAGGCATGCTGGGGCTTTGTGTGCCCTGATAGTCTTCTGTGAAATAAAGAGATCCTACCACATGATGAAAGGATTTAGAATGAAGAACCAAGTGCTGGCATGACGGGGAGACAGTGTTGGCAGGAGATACGGTGTCATGTTTAAAGGAGGTTTTCCCCAGGAGTCTTGCTTGAACCTGCTTTGTACTGAAAGACCCTTTAGAGGGAAGCTACAAGACAGGCAAACATCTCAGAAGAGTATCTCACAGAGCCTTCCCATCTACTGTGTAGTTCCAAACCCAGTGAAGAGGCTGGACAGCTCAGCAGTGGAGAGAACTTGCTTCTAGAGCACAGAGGTTCCATTCCTAGCACCTGCATGGCGGCTTACAACCTTCCATAACTTCAGTTTCAAGGCATATGATACCATCTTCTGGCCTCTGCAGGTACCAGGCACACACAGGGTACACAGAAATACATTCAGGCAAAACACATCTATAATCCCAGCACTCAGGATGCTGAGACAAGAGGAGTTCAAGGCCAGCCTGGGTCAGAGCAAGACACAGATATACCTATACATACACAGACAAAACAAGAACCAAACAATTAACTCCTAGTAGTTTGTGTATTAGTTTTATAGGGCTTTGGTGACAAAATACACAGGCAAGATGACATAGACATCATACACTTCTCGAAGTTCTAGAGGCCAGAAGTTTCAGACCTAGGAAGTCAGGGTTACTTCCTAGCTCCCAGTGTGTGGGCAATCTCTGCCACCCCTTGGCTCATGCAGCACAGTTTCAGTCTCCACATGGTCTCCCTGTCTGCCTATTCCTTCGTCCTAAATTATATTTTTGTCTAGATCGTGGACATATTAGATTAGGGCCCATCCTAATTATCTACAAAGATTCCATTTCCAAATAAAATCACACTCTGAAACATTGAGGGTTATGACCTCAGCATATGAATTTGATGAACAGGTTACATTTCAGCTCTTCACAATATAAGCACTATGTGTCAGAGGCTTGCTCAGCATCCCTTCCCTAACCTCAGCTTTACCTGGAGCTGATTAGAGAAGACACAGTCTTTCCGGGCACTCCTTCCTTCTGAGTACACTCCACTCACGCTCTACTATCTCTTCCTCTTCTCTACTGGAACAGCACCAAAGTCCCAAAGGGCTTCCAACAACAGAAAATGAACAATCCAGGAAACATAAATTCTATCCTGGCTCTGAAAGGAAGAGTCTGGACATTAGGCCATGTCTTCTTCACTGTCAGCTACACTCTGAGTGTCCTGCACGGACATACATCCCCCTTCCACAGAAAGGTCACAGCAGCCTATTCCACGACTGCAGAGGTTACCCAGGAGCCCCGCGGAGGTTACCCAGGAGCCCCGCGGAGGTTACCCAGGAGCCCCGCGGAGGTTACACAGGAGCCCCGCGGAGGTTACACAGGAGCCCTTGCAGTTCTCAATGTACCGATTTCATCCTACAGCAGCCTCTGGACCACTGTGCTGGTGTGCTATGGAGGGGGCTCAAACTTTTTATTCTTCCTGGGAGCCTTCTGACCTCAGCCCTAGAGCCCAAGATAGCCCTGGAGTATCAGGCTTCTAGGATCATTTGCTCTGCAGAAACCTAGGCTCAGATTCATATGTTCACTGGTCCTTCTGGTAGCCTCATGCTTCCTCAGTTACAGCGCTCTGGGTTTCTTCCTCTGAAAACCCAGCCTGGAGGTTGTTTCTGTTCCTCTCGGTCCCTTCCCATTTTCTTCTGCAGCCTTGAGTCAGGCCTTAGAGCAAATAATTCCCTTTGAAATGGTACCAGGTTGCAGGTTAGTGGCTGCCATAGTTGTGGAAACCACAGACAGGAAATTTTGTTGAAGATTTTGCTTGGTATGTTGTTCTTAGCAAGGCAGATCATCATCTTCTTCTTCTTCTTCTTCTTCTTCTTCTTCTTCTTCTTCTTCTTCTTCTTCCTCCTCCTCCTCCTCCTCCCCCTCCCCCTCCTCCTCCTCCCCCTCCCCCTCCTCCTCCTCCTCCTCTCTGTCTCTCTCTCTGTCTCTGTCTCTGTCTCTCTCTTTCTCTCTCTCTCTCTGCCATCCCCAACATATACATAGTCTCTGATTCTTCTTCTAGCCAAAGCCTACCCTTTCCTCCTCTCTAAGCTTGTCAATCACATCTTCTCTTAGTTAAGATCTAAACAGCAAAGGAACTCAGAGCTGTAGAGAAACAGAGGTGGTTTAGTTAAGAGGGGGAAAGCATATCTTCTTCCCTACTGTGTGATTGTATTCTATTTCCGACTCCTCACGTACCCGGCCTGAGTCACTGCAAGTCCAGTCGCCTTTCTCTGGTCCCCCCTCCTGCTCTTCTGTCCACTCTCGTGACTTTGTCTCTACTAGAGGTTCTTCTAGCCACGCCTCTATTTCCCCTCTCACCCATCTCAAAGTGATTTTCAAAGGTGTGTTCATTAAACTCAGATGTTTAACCTTGTAGCGGAGCTACAGAACCTAGTGCTCCAGCAGGACATGGTGACTGAACTTGGACTGTTTACTATGCACTAGCCACCACCCCCCCCCCCGGAGATGCACACTCTGACACACACACACGCACACTGTCACACTCTCACACACACGCTGACACATACACACACACTAACACTCTCTCTCACACACACTAACACTCTCTCACACACACACTAACACACACAACACACAGACACTGACTCTCTCTCTCTCTCTCTCTCACACACACACACACCACCTGTGGATATCCTACAGGACTTCTTGGAGAAAGGAAGGTGATGGTACATGTAACCCACAGTGAATAGATCAAAAAGCCTTAAGGTTTGGTAGCATATTAAAAGCTGCGTGTGTTTCTCAAGGGCAAAGCCTATTGTCTATTCATAAGCCACCTCATACTGTTGCATGTCTCCAAGAATTGAATATTGTTTGAATATCAGCCCACCTTCTTAAAAAACAGCATTAATAGGCTCTGAACCTAGGAGCAATGTGGGGTGACTTGGAAGGAGCTAGCCGTCCAAGTGTATAGTCAGCAGATGTCTTCACCTGCAGGAAGACAGAGCTCTGACTCCTGCTGTGGATATTTCTACCAGTCTCAGGTAGTTTTTGTAGCAGGAATCCAAAGGCCCCTGGAAGTTCGGGGGAGGAGTCAGAAGAAAGACCTCTAGCACACCTTCCAGGGCCGGGGAGGCTAGTAGTTGGAAGGTTACATTTAATCCACTAATTAATATTTTGGGTTCATAGTTATTTCTATTTTACAGAGTGGCTATAAACTCTAAGAAATCACCAGAAGATCTTTTTAAGGACCCAGGAGCAGGGACATTATGCTGAAATCTTCTCTTTAAGCTGTACAAGGTGAAAAGTACCAGGCTTCTCAAGGGAGTCTAGTGAGCATTGAGGTAGGAAGGACTCTGCTCTCCAGAAAGGAGCTTCCACAGTCAGAAAAGGAGCTGCAGCTGGGTCTTGGTGTCCAGGAAGAAACCTGCATAATAAGATTCAGATGGAGGCCTCTGGACAGGCAAAGCTGGCAGACAGAGAGAGAGAGAGAAAGAGAGAGAGAGAGAGAGAGAGAGAGAGAGAGAGAGAGAGAGA
>JADRCH010000181.1:1279345-1293443 GCA_019843965.1 Rhynchomys soricoides | reverse complement strand
GGGACCTGTGGGTGGCATGAGACACAGGAGAGCACTTTGCTCAAGCTTTGATAGGAAAGCAAACCTTTCCTTCCATGGCCCTGGCTTAGTAGGGCTCTGAGACTCCCTTCCACAGGAGCATGGGTCCTTTTCCTTAGCTTGCCCAGTCCCAACCTCTGCAGCCCTCTGTTTTGGAGCACTTTGGCCTGGTGGCTTGGTAGAGGAGTCTCCTGAAAGCTTTCGTCCTGCCTGGGGTACTAGGTGACCAGGACAGCTGTCGGCTGAGCATCGACTCACAGAGCAGCAGCAGTGGTCCTCGAAAGCACCTTCGTACAGACACCTTCAGCCAGCACCATCTCGAGCCTCTTGAGTGCCCGTTTGAGCGGCAGCATTACCCGGAGGCCTATGCTTCCCCCAGCCACACCAAAGGCGAGCAGGTAAGAAACTGGGGTGTAGGAGACAGGCAGGGTAGGCAAGCGCCAGAGCAAAGCATGTCTTCTAGCCATCAAGACAACTTCAAATTGCTCCCATGGACTCCAAGCACACACTTGCTGCAGTGTCCAGCTGCGTGTGTGCCTTACTCACCAGATGCATCAATACCTCCTTCTTCTCACAACCCATGTCTGAAATTTGAGCCTAGTTTTGCTTTCAGGGCCATCTTTTTGCCTTCAGTGGCTTTCTCCAACAATAGAATCAGGTTTACAACTGTTAAAGCTCACACCCTTCTTGTGATGACCTCGCCACCACTCCTAGTCGTTTGCATAGCCTAGGATTCTGTGTGACTCATGTGCTCAAGCACACCAGCCTCATTCACATGTTTCTGCACTTGTACATCATGTGCCCTCCTTGTAGAATGCATTTCTTCTCACTACTTTGCCTGGAAAAATACCAGCTGCCTGTCACTCAAGCTAGTCACCTTCTCCATGAATTTGTCCCTGCCCCTCACCTATGATTCACCCCTTGGGACCCTGTCATCCTTCCTGTCTCACACATGATGTCTATTGACTTCTCACATTGCTTCCTAATCATCTAATGGGGGTGGAAGGGTAAAGGCAACAGATTTAGGGGCAGGGCGGTCTCTTGAGACACTGCTCCCCATCTCTAGAATCTTATTACCTATTACCTTATTATTAATAATTATTATTACTTTTGTGGTGATGGAGGTCAGGCCTAGGGCTTCACATACACTCTCCTTTTGAGGAATATCCCAAGCCCAGTATTTTAATAGCTATCCAATGACCGTACATTAAATGAAGAACCAATGAATCGGTTGAGATATCAAGAATGATAAGACACAACCTACAGGAAGATTTCCTCTCCAGACCTTAGGAAAGAAGAAATAGGTTATAGTGGAATGCCTTCTGTAAAGAGCAGATAGAGATATGAACATTCCCATACTGAGGTCATCAAATATCCCAAAATGCCAACAAAAGACATTTACTGTTATCTGTCAATGGTTCCAATGGCTGCCTCTTTCATCCCATCTAGTCAAACAGCCCAGGAAACTCTTTGGGGTATGGCCAGCCTATCACTGTTCTTGGCTTGAGGCAAGCCTATAGATACACCTTGAAGCCCTGAGGCAGACCATGATGATGATACTAACAAGCAGTTGAAACATTGCCAGCAAATGGCTGGGCTGCTGGCCCTGTGCCAACCCCCACAGCTGGGTAGGCAATATGCGTCAGTGATTTTTATCAGCATTGGCTATGAGAGCTGTGAATGGTGTAGACAAAGTTGACTATTAGCAGACCCAGGGAGAGGGCCTGGGCACACTTCTGATAGTCAGAGCATGGTTCCAGAAGGCAAGTGTTGAGCCTGCAGGAAGTGTATTCTATGGTGGTAAGCGTGCAAAATGCAATATGCTTATGCTAGCTATCCTTAGAGAACAATGAATCTCTACTGAGGAGAGCCTGGGCCTGGGCCATGCTGGAGGACATGCACAGAGGATCTTAGGATGGGAGACTTTAGAACTATAGGGGACTTGGGGGCCACACAGCTCACCTTTTTGATTTGTATGAGGATAACTCAGGGCCTGGAACTTGGGAGGACTTGGAAACAGATGTTGCAGAGTTTATGGTTGCCAGCCCTGGTTTCATTCACACAGATCATTCCTCCCTTGCCTATTTTTGACATGGTGATACCATGGATGCTTTTTTGGGGGGTGGGGTGAGGTGGGGTGGGGTAGGGGTCTAGACACGGTTTCTGTGTGTAGCCTTAGATGTCCTGAAAGTCACCTTGTAGACCTGGCTGGCCTAGAACTCACAGAGATCCATCTGCCTCTGCCACCCCCCCCCCCCATACTGGGCTTAAGGGGCTGGCCCAGGGCATTCTCATACAAAGACTAAATGAAGCCAGAGTATTTGAAAATCATTGAGCTTCTCTAACCCCCAGTCTAGAGAGTAACCTGTCCCCCAGCTACTCCTTCCTTCCCTCATTCAGGCATCAGGATAGACTGTGAGCAGCAGAGAACCCCATCCTGAACCTGGCTCTTCTGCTTACTGTGTCTGATTGTGCCACCCCAAAGGAACGTGTCCTCCCATCCAGGCTCAGAAGGCTCGGGAGGCAAGATAAAACATATTTATACATGGTCTTAGCATGGAAAATCACCAAGGGTGAGAGTGACTTCATTTCCCATTGCAGGGCCACCCCAGGCAATGTTAGAAATCTATGGACCCTTCCTCTCTATTTTAAACCATGTGGATCAACAGAATGAGAGAGAATGTTATGAAGACAGACCAAGAATGTGGCAGTTACTAACCCTTCCTGTAGTAACAATACGCCTATTATCGCTTCTAGCTGGACATCTGTGCTTGCTGAGTATCCTGTGCCAAGCAACAATTTATTTAAAGTCACAGTTAATATTTAATCGGTTCTGTGTGGTAGATTCTAAGACTCCTATTCTTAAAGGTAGCGAAAAAATCAGAGAGCTCAAATAAATCACAGCTCCCTGCAGATTGTTGTAGAATCAAAACCCTAAGTGATTTCAATTCTGAATCATTGCGAGCTCCTGTCCCCAATTCACGTTTAAGCCCAGAAAAAAATCCAGTCATCACTGGCATGTTTAAGACACTAAACACAACACCGCCCAGTTCTCTAACTTTTTCTTTGGAACAGAAACTTGACTTTTAGTATGTATTTTGCTGTCGAATCAACACAATCAAACTTTTCTTACATTCTCTAGAAATTAGGTATTTTGTTGAATTTCATAGTCTAGCACTGAACAACTCCACCCTGCCTCTAAGTAGGCCCCCTCTGAAGACTAGAACCAGAGTGCCATTTAGTCAGTAATTGCTGCTTTGTGCTGATGGCGCCCTGGTGGCCTCCAGAATTGACTGCAGCTTCCAAAAGTGCCCTGCATGCAACCAGAAAGCATTGTAACTCCATTGTGACTCCTTGGAGAACTGAGCTCAGTGGAAATTACTGAAAACATTGTCTTCAGCGGAGCTGTCATATAAACCGTGGAGCAGTCTTGATTCCCGTCTTGTACAATAGTTCACACAGTACTGTGTGAAATATACGGCCTGTGTGTGGGGAGTGGCCATGTGCTGCTTTCCTTGGGAAAAGTACCAAGTGCTTGACAGAATTTTTGAAACAAAACGAATCCTATATATCTTTCAAGGTGACACTAAATGTTTCTGTTTGCACGGGTCGTGTAAATCTGACATAGTCTTGCAGGGTTGTATCAGTGGGTTATTCAGCAAGAATGGTAGCAGCGCAGCCAGACAGTGAGCTCTCTGCAAGTGTAAGAAGTGATCACTGCATTCAGTGTAGGGGAACCAGAGCCTGCATCCTTGCGTCACCTCATAGGAGAGGGAGTGGCATCCTTTACCTCTGCACTGGCATTTCCTAAGCAGAGGAATCAAGTATTAGAGTAAAAGACTGAGCAACCTCTCCTGCAGCCGTTTTCAGCCCTGGGCAATATCCTGTGTTTGGGGCCTAACCCGTGTGAAAAACTAGGAATGAGACCAGCACCCTGTCAGGACATGGTCCTCTGATGGCCAGTCCATCACATACCTGGACTTCTATGGCAACAGTGGACCTTGAATTCTGGAACTTAGAAGGGGGAGCCCTACTCCAGGTCCTGGGAGAGTTCCAGGGCTTTCAGTGGGAGAGCTTGCCATATTGAGCTAGGAGAAAGCAAGAGGGAAGGTACAAGGAGCCAGGAAGCTTTTCCTAGGAAGACTAGCATCTCCCACTGCAGAGACAGACAAGAAGGTCAGTAGGAAGCCAGGCTTGTTCTACCCCTGCTGACTTGCCTTTGTTCTCCAGGGGCTGTACCCACTGCCCTTACTCAACAGTGCCCTGGATGATGGGAAGGCCACCCTGACACCTTCCAATACACCTCTGGGACGCAACCTCTCGACTCACCAGGCCTACCCTGTGGTGACAGGTAGGATGCCCAGAGGCTCCCGAACCATCTGGACTCTACTGTGAGGGTCAGCATGGGCTCGGGGCAGGGGAAGGCAGAGGCGTCTGGCTGACAGGAGGAAAGCGTTTGGGGTACTGGCCTGGAAAGGAAACGTGGGTTATGCTGACCGGGCCTCAAAGTGGAGCTAAGGGGTGGTGCCTTCAGTCTTTGGCTGGAGCTCCCCAATCCTTCTAACAGGGAGAGGCTGAGCACACATAGACTTCAGTCTCTCATCCATCTACACTGGCAGAAGGCACACCAGGGAGGCAGAGCCTGCAGCTCCCCCATCTCATTCCATCCAAGGAACTCTGTAGCCATGGCTCTCCATCCAAGACTACTCCTACAGCAGCCAGGCCTGCCTCTCCCCATACCCTCGCCCCATCTCATGGCTTGGTTTGTGCATGTTCCCACCCCATCATCTCACACCCCTCTCTCCTTGTTGTCTCCCTCCCTCCGGCAGATCCTCATTCACCCTACGCCATAAAGCAGGAAACCCCAGAGCTCTCCAGTTCTAGCTCCACCCCTTCCTCTTTATCTAGCTCCGCCTTTTTGGATCTGCAGCAAGTCGGCTCTGGGGGCCCAGCAGGTGCCTCGGTCCCACCCTTCAATGCCTTTCCCCATGCTGCCTCCGTGTACGGGCAGTTCACGGGCCAGGCCCTCCTCTCAGGTACGACAGGGAGGTCCCGGGCTCTGTAGGTGTCGTGGGGTGGGAGGGAGGTCCTCGAGGCCATCTCAAAATCCTCTGGTCTGAGGTTAATCTCATCTTTAGGCTAAACTAGCCCATCATCACCCTGTTCTCCAATTTATCAAGGTATGGTTCTCTCCCATGGGAGGAGTCGGGAGTCAGAAATAGCTGCTTTGAGGGTGCCAGCAAGTGAGATACCTGGAGAATAGAGACCCATACAGGGAGCCAGGTGTGTAAAGTCTGGACCTTTTGTATAGTTCAAAAAGAGACAAAGATAAAAAGTGGAGGGAGAAGACTCGAGCCAATTTCTGAACCAACTTTCTGGAAAGGAATTTTGAGTCACCATCTGTGGCTGTCTTCACGCCCAGGAGAGCGGCAGCACCAGTTGCCAGCACGGAGCATCTCCCCTTGCTTTAACCTTGGTGACTGCACAGCTGGAGTTGGTGCCATGCCGCCTGCTTGTTGTGAGGCTTAAAGCCTGAAGGAGGTTAGGGAGCAAACCTCTTGTATCTTGAGAAGGAAACAGCCCAAGAGGAGGGGGGCCTAAGGAAGGTCAGAGCAGGGCTGACCTCCTGCTTATCTAATCCTGACTGCATCTTCCAAGCAGACTATTACCCCAACCAGTCAGGCCCTGAGCGATTCGAACTTGAAGGAATCAAGGTTTGGCTTGGGCACAGGCACTTCAAAGTCTTCAGATATCTGACTGATTATTAACACAGGGATCCTGGGATGGGTGTGGGGCTGTCCCAGAACCAAGAAGAGAAGCGATTAGTTTCCAGTTGAGCATTGGAAGTCTCCTGTATGAGAGAGCTGTCTCCATTGTATATGGACAGTAAGTGACAGAGAGCATGCCTCCCTGCCTCTTGCTCCCTGGCCCTATCACCTTGAGAGGTTAAAGCAGAGAGACACAGGGAGACTCCTCACCATGACATCCAAGTTGGACAGTCTAACCGATCTGGACCAGCTGTTTTCCAATGTTCTAGACCCCTCTTGCAACTTAAAATGAAAGCCTTCGGCATGCTAGGTGTCTCAACCAGAGCAGCAGAGTGGCTCCACTGAAGTTGGAGGCCTGACTCCAGAGGCCCACAGGCTTGAGAAACTCAGCAGTGTGACTTTGCCTCTGACCGGATCAGAGGTCTACAGGCCCTGTGGCATACTTTCTTATAAGCGGCAGCATTTTCTGTCTGTCTGACACCTGGTATTTTCTGTTTTCTGGGCATCCATGGAGATGGGCAATGTGAGAGCAGAGAGGCAGTGGTTAAGGGTCTGAAGAAAGGAAAGAAGGGTTCACTTGGACTTTGAAATTTCAAGAGGGTGAAGTCAGCAGAGATGGGTCATTTGTTTTGAGCAAAGTGATTAAAATACACAAACTTGTGAGCGGAGTGATGTCAGCCAGAGACTATGGAATGGGGGGTGGAGAGGGAAAGAGATGGCTTGTGTCTGCTGTGGGAGCAGGTTGCATAGCAAGGCACACTTGTCTGCTTCGTGAGAACGGGAGGCTGAGAAGCAGCTAAAGGCCCTAAGAGCACAGAGTGACCAGTCTTGTGGGACCTGGAGGTCCATGTATCCAAGAACAAGAAGCAATTTAAGACTATAGTTTGGAGAGCCAAGCCCAGATCTTCGCTTAAGGAGAAGACAAATGAACGCCAATGCTTAAGTTCGTTAAAGGATCAGTGCCTACATCCTCAGAGACTCCCCACCTAAGGCCTGGCCTAGCTCGGACCTAAATGCTCATCACTTGGCTGAGCCCTCATAGGGTTGAGAGAGTGTAGTAGGTAGAGAGGGAAGCAGAGAGCAGTCACTCCTGCGACATGTTGCAGGGAGAGAGGGTCAGGAGATCTCCTGAAATTAGCCCAGCTCAATCTTCTGTGGCTCTTCCTATCCCCCTCCTCTGTTTGACTTTGCGTAAGAATCCCCTGTCACCTGCTGAAACCTTTACCTGCTCCACAGACTTTCTCTCCAAAATTCTGTGAGGGTCATCTCCAAGATGACGGCCTCTGACCATTAGCATTTTTTCTGGTCAGCCAATATAGGGGCAACGTTAGGACTTGGGAAATAATGAGACTCACCTACAGTTCTTCTAATCCCCTTTAGAGTACCCTTACACACGCACTCACACACACACACACACACACACACAGAGACACACACACAGACATACAGACACACACACACAGAGAAACACACAGACGCGCGCACACACACACAGACACACACACACACAGATGCACACAGACACATACACAGACACACAGACACACACGCAGACAGACGCACACACACACAGACACACACAGATGCACACACACACAGACACACACACACAGACACACACAGTTACACACAGACAGACACAGACACACACACAGACACACACATACACACACACACACACACCCTGTAGATTCCAACCACTGGCCATGACAGTGACATCAAGGACACCCTTGTCCTTGCTGTTGTAAGGCTGACTACAGCTCAGCTGATGGGAAGGCTGCCATTAGCCTTTCATCATCAAGAGCCCAGTATCCTCCTCCATTCTTCTGTACAAAATATATTTAGTCTTGCCAAAGAGATTTCTGGGTTGCCATAAATTCTTCGTGCTATCGGAACAAGATAAGGCATTGAAAAGGGGTTACACAGAGGGCAGACATCAAAGGGGTGAAATGAAATAGTCTCAAATCGCCTCCACCCTCTGGATTCCTTCCTCTAGCTAATGGCTTTCTGCTCCTGCTCCCTGCCTCTAATTAGAATATTTACCAAGAGTTCTGGAACCCCGGGATTTTCCTAGGGAACCCCACTTTGTAGCCAGCCAACCTATGTTGATGCCTGTGTCCACAGTTTTTAGAAGAGGCTCTCGTTGGAACTCTGCTGGAGTGCGGAGAGGCGGAATTAGACAGTAGGGACACGTTGGAAGTTAGTGGGTTTGAGGGTGTCTGACCGGAGGGGAGCATCTCAGGCTGGCAGCTTCTGTCCTTGCTTCCGAGGTTGTCCAAGATTCTTTTTTGTTGTGACTTGTTTTTGGTTTTCAGATAGGATCTCATTATGTAGCTCAGGCTGTCCTGGAATTCACTATAGACCAGGCTGGCCTGGAACTCATACAGATCTGCTTGCCTCTACTTCCTGAGTGCGCAATCATGCCTGTCATGATTTAAGGTTCTTGACTCTGAAAGGTTTTTTCTGATGCTGGCGTTAAGTCCAAACCACACGAGTGCTCTGCTACTGAGCTACATTCCCACACTACAAAATTATGTTCCTTAAGAAATTAAAGCAGAGGGGCTGGAAGGATGGCTCGGCAATCAAAAGCTCTTCCAGAGGTCCCGAGTCCAATTCCTAGTGCCCACATGGTGGCTCAAAACCCTCTGTAACTAGTCCCATGGGATCTGATTCCTTCTTATGGTGTGAGGGTGCACATACAGACAAATATCCCATATATATAAGATACATAGGTAAGTTCATATTTTTTAAATAAATGAAAGAGAGCTTTGTGGAAGTCTATGAAGGCATAGTTTAGATATGGTTGTGTCCTGGAAAAAAAATTTTTTTCTTTCCTGGAGGGCCAGGTTTTATTAGGGGAAGTCTTCAGGGCTCTTTTTGAGCCATTGATTCAGAAGTCTTTCTTGCTGACAGAAAATGAGGTAGCTGAAGAAAAATGAAGATTAACATTCCTGAATAGAGGGACAGAGACCAGTCAATTCTTTTGCAGAGCTGTTGTTGATGGAGTGAGGCCCCACTGACAGAGATCATGGGTTAAACTGTGATCTGAGGTATGTGCCCAGGAACTCTGGGCAGTAGACAGCCTACATGAAGAAGCTATAGGTTCACGTGACAGGAGGTGCCTAGGAGGGCAGGGAGCATGGGACTACAGGCTGCCAGCTCCAGGAAGGCTCCCGGAACAACAGACTGGCATTAGCAAATAGATGGTCAGAGACCAAAACTAATTGTGATCCATGGGAGACATGGACCCTGCCTCAAAGTGGTCCACACAGTGTGCTAATAAACTCTACTAGCCAGGAAGTAAGTGAACCTAAGTTCCAGGCCTCCTCTGAATTCTGTCCTTGTGTGGCAGACAGGAAGACTACAGTTTGGAGAAATTAAGTAATTTGTTCATAGTCTTACATGGATATAGTATTCAGTCTCAGTTTTAACTCTGTCTCTCTCCTCTCCCTCTTCCTCTCTCCCTTGCCCCTCCTCCATCCAGCTCTTCTTCCTTTCTCTCCCTTTCCTCCTTCTTCCCCCCCCCCCCTCCCTCCCTCCCTCCTTCCCTCCAATAAATAAGAAAGAAGAAAGGCAAATCGTGAAGCCTGGGCCAGCCACCCTCTCCTGTCTCTTTCTACCACATTAGCCAGCTGCCAGTCAGTCACCCTGCTCCTCTTCCCAGCTGCCTGGCACTTGCCTCCCCTCCTTCACAGACCCACACCCTCCTCCCCACTCACTTTCTCCAGCTTGACCAGGTGTTTCACACAGGGAGGGCCAAGGGGACAGCAGTGATCACATTGCTGACTCCTTTACAGAAAGTCAAGGCTATTTGGGGTAAATCTTCTGTTTATTTCTCATTCTACATATGTTAAATCCCCACCCCAACCTTTGTTTTAACCACCATTTCCCGCCCTTCCTTTGTTCTCCTGATGCCCTTAAGTCAAAGACCGCCTGTTTAGTCGAGGACCAACCAGAACTAGATAGTCAATAAAGACAGATCGATTTGAGACAGATGTTCAGGTGTCTAAGCTATTTTAAATAATGAATACTAACGGCTTACTTCTGACAGGATGACTTTCTGTGAGAACTTCGCTGATACATTTCTAGAATGTGTCCATTGCACTGATCTGTGTCCACTTGGACCATGAGGCAACAGGCTGAATTACGTTGATAACCTCAGAGTTGTGGCACTAGTATATCTAAGGCCACACCTCCCCGCTCCTTTGCATGTAAAGAGGCTTAGGACCAGAGTAGCTGGCCTAAGGACCCACAGAGAGCCATACAAGTAGGGTGGACACCTGTAGCACTCTGATTCCTAGCCATTCTCTCTGGGAAAAGGGACAAACTTGAATGTGCAGGAGTTGTTTGCTGGTTGGCCCAAAAGTCTGTCTTAGTATAAGATCCATTAAACTCTCTCATTGCTCTCTTGCTAACTCTCACTCTCTCTACCACCTCTCTCTCCTCTAAGTCCCCAAGTGCTTGGTCCTTAGAACTTTCTCAAAAGTACTTCTTGAATGAAACATTGTTCTCATGGGTAAGGAAGAATTAGTCACTGTGGGGCTGACAGTCCACAAGATTTCGTGCTGTGTTCCTTTAACTAGGTACCCCTGCAGGAGGTTTAGGTATGAAGGATCTAGGAGGGCATGAGGAAGAAGGGACAATCTGTGACACAGAGAAGATAAGTCTGGTGAGTTCATTAACAGAGGCTCACAAGCAGCCCCAGAAAGGTGACAGAAAGCATTTGGGCCAAATGCCTGTCATCAAACACAGGGGTTTCTCTACCAGCAGTGATTAGGTTGTCACACTGGATGGGAGCTTGTACTGAAATCTGTTGGGTAGTGGCCAGGGATTCTGCTCAATGCCCTGCAATGAGTGGAGTAGCTACACAGCACATACTTTACCAGCCAATAATGTCAGTGGAAGTCTATAAATGTCACTAAGGACTAGTTTGCCAAAATAATTCATTACTCATACTGGAGCATTTTACGAGTCGAATGGCCATTGTTAATAAATATTCTGGGTCAGTGGACATCACATGGACAGACTTCGGAAAACTAAGATATGTAGATTGTGGTGTGAACCCAGAGAACGGGGTAACGAAGAGGCAAGCAGTACTTCTGGTTACTGGGCAGGGGTGGATGGGGAGAACATCAGCAGATCAGGTAGGATCCCTCAAAAGGAGAGCTTTTACCCCTTGATGTGAAGGAAGGACAGATCTAACAAGATGGGGTTCCACAGGAATGCCTTGGTATCACTAGGATATAGGCATGACACAAATCACAGATAAGCAGAGATTGATCAGGGATGAAACATGCTGAAATGGAGTTTTTAAGAAGTATAACTGACACAAATGCCACGTATGACCATGTGTAAATGTTAGCAATCTCTCAGTGATGTTTTCTTTTATGTCAGGAATTCTCAACATGTTTCATGTCCCTTACTATTCTGAGTAATTATGTTCACCTGGAAGTCCAGGCCAATCAGTGGGAGCTTCCTCTGTGGTTGATTAGCAATGTCTGCCACATGTACCCAAAGGACAGTGATGGATCGTCCATCTGCCTTTATTTCACAAGGCCTGGTTTCTTCCTCCTTTTGAAAGCTGGGTGGCTGTGATATGTGGCCTCTTGTGCATTTATTTAGTCTACTGGCACCAAACACTATGCTGGGCAGGGAGATAAAGACCCCTGGCACCCAGTACCTTGACATTTTTGTGAAGCAATAAAATAATATTTGTGACAATAAAGCTACCAGGGAACAGGGAACAGAGTAGAACTGCAGTTACCAGAGCCCTTGCTTGGTGAGCTTCTACCCTCCAGAGGAAACAAGAGAGAAGAGGAAGGAGGTCCGGACGTGGCTGAGGAGAGACGTGCTGAGCTTCAGAAGGGCGGGGTGGTAAGAACGGGACCCATCTGTGCACCAACGAATGACTCTTGGTGTCTTTTACCAGGGCGAGAGATGGTGGGGCCCACGCTGCCTGGATACCCACCCCACATCCCCACCAGTGGACAGGGCAGCTATGCCTCTTCTGCTATCGCAGGCATGGTGGCAGGTAAGGGTTGAGGGGCTGGGCACAAGCGTTGCCAAAGGGAAGGAAGCAGAGAGACAATAGGTTCCACTCATAGGCTGTGTCCCACTCAGGCATCCTAGAGGACATTGAAGAGTGGCTCAATAGGGTACTTTCGTAGAAGTACCCAGAGAGAACCCCTAGTACCATCTTGGTTCCTTGACTCCTCTTAGCTTAGCATTCTGCTTCCCAGACCTTCCACACAGACAGACCTATGCTCACATCCAAGCACCCCTACTGTTTCCTCTTAAGTGCATTAAAGTGGAAGAGAACGCAGCCAACACTGAGATAAGCATGAGCCTAAGCCCTGGTCTCTTGGAGTTTAAATCAAATCAGATGGATTTCAGTTTACCTCTTCAGTAAAATCAGAATTTGAATGATGATGATGATGACAATGATGAAGAAATACATCTTCCTTCCTTTACATTCCACACTTAGCAATGAGTGAGGCTCGGGTTCTAACTACCCTGTGGATACCACAGAGTATGAATAGTCCTTCTTCACACTCATTTGGAATGTCCTTTATATCCCAGTTGATGTCTCTCTGCCAATCATGATCTACTGACCCAGGTTGTCAGGGTCTGGACAAATGGGTAGAGTAATGACAGTTTCTTTGGGGAAGTGCCAGTCTTTAGAAGACTTGCCAGAAAGCTCCAGGATGGGTGGGTCGTTACAATTTCCACTGCCCAGAGAGGTTAAAGGTCTGAAGCTTTTGGGAAGGGCTCTGAACTCAGGTCATGAGTAACCCCCTGATACCAACCATCTACCAACCTTCCTGACTCTGACCCTAAAGACCGGGCCCCATTTCACCAAGCCTGCTTCCCCTGGCAGGGGTTAATCTTTGCCAGCCACCCACCCACTCTGGGCACCCTGTGCACAGGCAGAGAGAGGGGAGGGAGCAGGGAGAGGAGGCTTTGCTCCCTGGGAACCTGCTGAGCTGGCACTTGTTGCTGCTCGTTACCGTGGCGATGTGCTTAATGCAGCGTTGAAAATACAGAATACTGACTCCTCTCTCCCTCCTGGTCAGGACTCCCTCTCTCCCTCCCTGCCTCCCTCTTGTGGAGCGTGAAATGAGATTGGTCAAGATAAAAAAGGAAAAGATTCGGTTATTTTTTTGAGTGTGGATAATGGGGTCTCTCAATCAAAATCCTAGGCTCCAGTCTGTTCCCCACCTCCCTTTCCCAACCTCTCCACCTTTCCTGCTGCCTACTTAGAGGAGACTGAAGCAACACAAGGCACCATGATGACTTCTCTCACTCTCTCTTAATTATAAATGATTCTTGGGGGCAGACTCAGGACAAGGGGTTCCTGGGACCAGAGTGTGAGCCGGAACTTAGCTGGAAGTGTGGTACCCAGGAAGACCTCACTTAGAGTGGGTGCTGTGAAGAAGTACTCTCCCGTACAATAGCATACAGTGTGTACATACACATTCACTCACTCACAACACCCGCCACGAGTGAATTGCAAAAGGGAAGGGTCTCACCATACCTTGGATGGGTTTCCAGTAAGCTGTGAACATGTTCGTTTCAGGAATTGCAATGCCATTAAAATCACCTGGTTCTTGAGAGTATTCTTGTGCAAATGGCTTCTGAAGGAATGTCTTTTGTGGAAAAATAACTTCATAGTCATCTCTTACGACCACCTACGATGTCTCAGTTGACAGAATGGAGATTCTTCCCATTAAAGTCAGTTAATTCATTAAGTACCTACTGCAAACGTGTAAGACACATAAAAGAGCTTCAAATAGAGCATGTCAGCTACATTCCTCAGTCAGTTTTGTAAAGGATTAAATGCTTATTCATTTTACTTTTTGAATACATTTAGGCCATTTATATGCATAATTTTATTTCTCTTCAGCCCTTTAATCCATCTTGGAGGCTAGTCGAACCCAAGTTTTAAAGCTAGGAAGCCAAGGTTTACAAGAGCCAAATGGTGTGCTCAGTCATGAAACTTAAGTGACTAAGTTTTTCAAACACAAATTTATTGATTTAACATCTGTGCCTCTTTCCATTTTCCCTCACTGTATCCCAGCATACCGTAAATAAAGATGCAAGCTGTGGCCTGACCCTACAAACAGTTAGTGGCTTTCATATCAGTTGTAAAACAGAGCCAGCAGACCAGATGGTTAGGGTCATCCTCACATCTAGTCATGCTTTCTTCGCGGTTTCTGGCCTCTCTTTCCACCCCACTATCTTCCTTTTTATCCACCTATCTGCTGATTCTTATTCATCTGTCCTTATACACACACACATCATTCTATGCATCT
>JADRCH010000181.1:1259479-1274345 GCA_019843965.1 Rhynchomys soricoides | reverse complement strand
CCCCCCACCCCCCCCACCCGTGCGTGTGCGCTCGTCTTTTCCTCCTTCTACTGTGTCCACACCTTACCTGTCCCCCTTTCTGGCCTCCCCCATCCATTCTCTCATTAGTAACATTTCTATTATCCACATTCTATCCAACCTTGGACCCTACTGAATGATCACTTCGTCAGTTAACAAATACTAGTGGATGTCTACTGGGCCTGCAGAAATGCACAAAGCCTGTCTCTCTATTTGTGGTGATGGACAAGCAGTGGACAGACCAGTCAATGGACAAGTAAGCATGGTATCACAGAAAGATAAGTAGGCAAAGGCAATGCAATGTGGTGATGCCATGGGGAGCCATGGGAAGAGGAGATAACTGTTTCAGAGTGAATATCCAGGAAGCCTTTCTGAAGAGATTTTCAAAGAGGCCAGTCAAGTGATAAACTGAGGCTGACCATCCCTAACCCCAAAGAAGACCAAGTGCAAAGGCCCCAGAGGCAGGAAAAGCTAATTTAGCATGGCAGTATATGGAAAGAGGGTGAGCACTGGAGGGAGCACTGCAGAGCAGGGACGGGGAGGGAGGTGGGGGGCTGGGTGGCAGCAGGGACAGGTTTTAAACCACTTCTCAGATGCTTGGGGAAAGAGACACATCAGGGGACAGTGGCTGGTTTTGGTGTGAAGGACGACAGTTGTTTTAGCTAGGAAAGTCGCGTTAAGAGAGGCACTCAGTATGTTTTGTTGATAAATGGAACAAAACCTGCCAGCAGGTTGACTGCAGAGATGAGGAGGGGCTAAGAAGGAGAGAGGAAAACATGGGATGATCTGTAGAGTGAGCGCGGTAGCCTCGTGGGGGTGGAGAGCAGACACTGAGAAAGGCAGGAGAGGACAAGGTGTGATAGAAAGCAGGAGCTGGAGGCTATAACAGTGGAGATGATTAACTAAATACCAAACTTCATTTTTAATGGAAAGCTCCTCCAAACACCATTTGGAATTTTGGCAGAGAAGGGACCAGAAGAGAGTGTGTGGAAAAAGCAGGCATGCTGCAAAGCAGTCATGTAATAGTCAGTAATAGAATGTGAGGACACAGGCAGAAGGAGAGGCAAGTAGTAACCCATATAAGAACAAAGGGAACTGGCCTTTCCTAGGCACGGTGGCATTTCATTATATACAGGTTGACAGATCTGGTGGCAGACAGATGCCACACAGTAAGGTGTACTATCTACCTAGATGCTGCCCCTATCTTGGTATCCCAGCAACCGAGGCAAAGAGGCATGCAGTGTACATTAAATAAATAAGTGGCAGGTGACTATAGGCATATATTTTTTGCAACCTACTTTTAATAAGGGTTCAACCTCTCCTCTAGCCCAGCACCCGGCAGAGGTAGTGGAAAAGAAAAGTTACTAGGATGTGTGGGAAGTGGACCTGCTCAGTGATAGTTCTTTGGGGGCGAGCCTGATCTTCTTTGGCAGCATTTCAGTCTCGTAGCAAACACCAAATAGATTCAGCAGCTGCACACCAGTTCTCTAGGCAGGCAGACACCAGGCACACACCATGCATGAACCAGCAGCTACAGTCCAGTCGTTTCAGCAAGCAGACATCAAACATCTGTAGTTCAATCTTGAAGAAACTGCCAGCCTCGCCAACGGGTCTGAGGCTAGGCTTCAGAAGAGACAGGCTGCTGCAGGAACCTCATGAGCAGTTTTTGGGGGAGTTTCCCTCAATGGCAGTGTTACCACAAGTGTGTAAGGTGAACCAGTATGTGTGTGTCTTTAGTGGCAAATAGCAAGATGGAGCTAACCAAGCCAAAGCTCAGCGCTCATCTCTAGCGCTTGTCTCCCACTGTCTGTGGGGTCACATTTATCCTCCTTCATCACAGGTCCTTTCCCGTGTCTGCTGTATCAAGACACCCTTTCACCTGTGTGCCCCAGAAAACCATCATTTGACATCACTGACTTTCCAAAGAACTAGAAGCTTCCACTTCAGGTGGCTGGATGCATGAACAAGTGACAGAAAGAGAGGCTAACACATTGCATTTCTCAATACCCACTTTTCCTTTAGAGATTACAGTGTTCAGCACTGGGAGGCCAGAGTAAGGGCTCAGGATAGGGCTCTCGTTGTGTGGCTAGGACAGAACTGGCCTTCTCCAGGAGAGAGAACTCTGAGAACAGGGAAATGGGTGTACACCAACCAACAGTAGACAGGCTCAGTTCTCACTGTAGGCTATAGGGGTGAGCACTGGGAGGGGAACATGGCGGCCAGGCATCCTTCAATTCAGGTTCTTTAGTGTCATGGCCATAGGGAAAAAGCCTGGAAACCTTCTGCCTAGATGTTTCTCCGATCCTAAGTAAATGGCTGGATTCGATCATTTCTTAGTTTTCCATCTTTCTTCCCTATTCCCTGCCTTTCTTCCTAGACATGTATTTTCCTCAAGTTCTGTGTTTGTATCTGTCCCTAACCCAAACACCGTGAGCTTGCTGCCTGGTATGGAGCCCCTAGACATACTGAGGGTTCATCAGCCTTCCCCTACCTCAGGCTTCCATTTCTCATACACGTGGCTACTCCTCCACAAAGAAGCAGTGCTGCCGGCCCCAGCCCAGGCTTTAAGATTTATCATGTGACTGAGCTGAACGTCCACTGACTGTGTTTTTTGTTTGTTTGTTTTGTTGTTTTGGTTTTTTGCAGCTGTTTCAGGAGAAAAATAAAAAGAAACCAACATTTATTGATAATACTTTTATCGAGAGCATGATTCCAAGCATTTAATATTCACTATCTCACTTAATCTTTAACAAAATCCCATGAAATAGGGACAAGAGTTTGTCCCATATGATAGGCAAAGGCACTAAGGTTTGGGAGAAAGACACACACATACACTCACACTCACACATTCACACACACACACACTCACACGCATGCATGCATACACACACACACACACAGAGAGAGAGAGAGAGAGAGAGAGAGAGAGAGAGAGAGAGAGAGAGAAGAGAGAGAGAGAGATCCAAGTCCAGAGCTGAGGAGTTTTAAATTTTCATTTCAAAGTCTGAAGGAAAGAAATAAGAAGTCACATAAAAAGCCAAGGCACTTAGCTCACAATCACAGATGAGTTTCTAAAAGACTAAGCCTTTTTAAATATGAAATTGACTAGAATCTGGCTAGGTTTGTGAATGCTTGGAGGAATTACCTAGAATTTATGATCAAGAGTTCTAAAGCCAAGTTCATGCTCCATCACTGGTACACAGTGCAAGCTGAGACAAATTTCTTCCTCAGTCTTCGCTTGAGTCCCCTGTTCTATAAATCGGTAGCGTGGGAGAACACTTCGTGGGATGGTTGAGAGAGATGGGAAGGGCATGATTTCCAGAATCATGCTTTGCAAGCTTTAAACCATATGATAGGTATGGTCGTCAGCTCGCCTTTTGCTGCTGTGTAAGGGAATTCTTCAGTAAATTCTTTGACAAATAATGCTTTTGGGAAAGCTGAAGATTAGCTCACAGAAAGAGGAGACCAACATACCTCGTGTAAATTCGTGTTCTGAGTTTGCCTAAAGCTTTCCTGAGGGTTGATTCCCTCTTTCACTGCCATCCCCCTCTTCCTGCCACGGGCTCCTCTGGGAAGTTCCTTCTGTAGAGAGTCCAAGCAGATAAGAAAGTAGAATTTGAATTCGGCTCCCAGAGTTTTGGCAGTTTCCACACTACTTCAGATTTTCACCTTGTGTGAGTTTCTGGAGTCTCACTTTCTTTTTCTGGAAAGTGGAGATTGTGACGTCTGCCTCCTGGGGCGCTTGGGGGCTGCAGTGTATGAAGGAGCTGCCCAAAGTGACCCACACTGTGGCACCTCCTGAGCTCCACTGTCCAGTGCCACTCATTTTTTGGACTCAGTCCTGCCAGCCCCACAGATTTGTCTCCCTGCTCCAATCCCTGTACCGGTGTCATGAACCTCACAGGTCTCTTGCCTGTGTGCTCCAACAGGAAGTGAATATTCTGGCAATGCCTACAGCCACACCCCGTACTCCTCCTACAGTGAAGCCTGGCGCTTCCCCAACTCCAGCCTGCTGAGTAAGTTCCTGGGGTTGTCCAGACCCTCCGATTGGGCAGGGAGGGGTGGGGGAGGGGAATGAAGTCAGACCAAAAGAACTCAGCGGCCCCAGGTTAGATGGACTGTCTAGAGAGATGGCAGTTGTTTGTCCCAGAAGAAATCAGCAGCAGATCACAGTATCTGGTAGGGATAGGGGAGAGAAGGTCAAACGTTCTACCTCTTTTATATTTGTCCTTACCACAGCCATGTCAATTCAAATTTTGTTTTGTGTAAAATTCAGGAATCAAGCCTTGAAGGTCAAGGTTAGAGAAGGGCTAAGCTACATTCAAGCAAAGCCCAAGAGAGGCTGTCCTGCTTGCAGGGCTTACAGCCCTGCCAGGAGACACTATTCAGGAGTTCTCTGCACACTGCCAGCTGCTCTCCTTCCTGGGGAGCTGAGGCCAAGATGACATCTTGCTCATTGGTCATCTAAATAGGTTGAAAACAGTCATGAGTCACCACAAAGGCTTTGTTCCATCCAGTTCCTTAGGTTTTGCTTGAGAAACGAATAGTATTCAGGGTTTGTATCTGAAAAGTGAGTTTTGAGACTGCTTTTTCACCCCTGGGTTCCTGAACTGTTTGGCGAAGATTTTGAGGAAAATGAGACCACAACTGAATTCTTTTAGAGCCTTCCTGAGTGGTAGCCCTATCAGTTGTCAGAGCAAGTCTGAACCAGAAAGAAGCCGTGGTCTCAAAGCTGTCCAGTTTTCCAGACCGGTTGGCACACTGGCTGGAGCATCTGTTCCCTCAAGCCCCTTCCCTTCTTCTCATATCTTACAGTCCCAGAAATAACCCACAGGCGACCTCCCTAGGCTCTGTCAGCCAGATACGTTCAACTCCAAGAGAGATGTGAACTCCACACTTAGCCAGGAAGGGCAAAGACAATGATGCTGAAGGTGCTAGGAGGACCTCCGTGTGGAGCTTGGAGGGAGCCCCTCAAGCGCAGAACCCCTCTGGTCGACCAGAAGCACAATGCTTTGGGTGTTCGGAAGAGGATGGTCTGACCTGCCATTATGGGGGGGGGGGCAGAGAGCATCTGAGTCACTCTCATTGTGCTCAGTTTTTGAGGTTCCATGCGTAACTGTTCTCTATTGCCTGCTCTTTAAAGCAAGAGTGTTAAAGGTCAAAGCAGTCATGAGAAGTAGGGGCAAGAAGCCGTCATTTTTCTGGCTAGAAACTCAAAGGTGAGGCCAGAGAAGGAGGAAGGACCGAAGAGGAGTTAATCTTTGATGACCAGATGGGCGGGGGGTGAATGATTAACGCACGCTGTCTTAAAGGTCAGCAGACGCAGAGAACGCTATGGTACAACTTTCCCTCTGACCAGCAATGCTGTTGTTGTTTTAACGTGTCCAGGTTCCCCATATTATTACAGCTCTACATCCAGGGCAAGCGCACCGCCCACCTCTGCCACGGCCTTTGACCATCTGTAGTTGCCATGGGGACAGTGGAAACAACGAGGCAACAGGAGGACTTGGCCTGAGATAGGCCCCGGAGAGTCACACAAAGGAATCTTTATTTATTACATGAAAAATAACCACAATTCCAGCATTGCGGCTCACTCCCTGTGTGGTCAATTAAATGAACCATGAAAGTCAGGATGACCTTGGAGAATGCCAAACTGTCCTCCAAGATTCATTTTGTGAGTGACAGGAGTTCCAGGAAACAAGAACCATCCGTTTCGAAAAGAGACACAGAGGAGAAATGTAGTGAGGCTGGCACCCACCAAAGGAGAGAAAAGGGGGCTCACAAAGAACTTAGAGGGAGACGAGTCTGAGGGTGCACAGGGCCACCTGTGTGGTCTTCATCACCACAGCTCCAGCAACTATGGACAGTAAGCAAGTCCCTCTGGCCTAGAGTCATAGCCTTGGGCCAAGGCTCTCCTTATCCGGCATCCTATGAGTTGCCTTGACCACTGCTGGGCACGTCAACCAGCACTTTTCTGGGGATTCAGCTGACCTTCCATTCCCAGTTGCGCTGAGCCCACGAGCACCCTCTAGCCTCTCAACCAGTGGGCTGGCAGCAGGGAACCTTTCCCCTGGAAAGTTCAGTGACAGGAAGACACAGCGGATGGGACCAGCCATGTCCTTCTCTCAACCGTCTTGCCAACTCAAGTGTGCTTTCTGCAGCTCCCACCCATGCAGCCACTGAAGAGACCCCGAGGCCAGCAACAGGATTCCCTCTCTGGCTCCTCAGCTCTTTCCCCACACACGTCATTGTAAATACCGCAAATGAAGCTCTGTTTTGGTCAAACTTCCCTCTTTCCATCCCCCAGACTTTGGCCTCTGAAATGTCTCCCTACTATGTTGGGCTTTTCTCCTTGATATATATATTTTTTTTAAAGACAACCCACCATTACCACATGACTCAATAAACCATTACTCTTGGTCTCAGGTTTTATCTTAGGGATAGACTTCCGATAAGCACAGAACCAAGTGACTAACAAACTCACTTTGAATAAATTAGAAGGGACATTTTAGATGTCCTGGCTTAGCATTCTCTCCTTGCTCTTAATAGATGTTCAGTGCTGGGTAAATCAAGTTTTGAGTTGATCCACTAAGTAGATGCCAGCATAAAGCAACCAAGTGTCACAGAGCCATGCCAGTCATACACTCTCCGTAAGTGGTTGGTGTTAAGTGAAATCCAGAGTATCAGGGCTGAGTTGGAGAAGTTCCCCAAATAACTACAAGTGGCCCATATAAACAGCAGTTTTGAGCTTCACGTGCTGAAGGAAGCAAGCAAGGTGACAAACTTCTCTTTTGTGTCAGGCAAGGTGTGGGGGCATCTTGGAAGACACGTTCATATTAGCCCGATTTTACATATGAGAAAACCCAGCTTAGGAAGACATGGGATGGTATGGCCCAAGTGGGAAGTCTTGGGTTCAACGAGGTCTTCTTACCCTAAATCTAGCATGTTCAGACAATACAACTGCACCCTCTTTTGGAGTACCCAAGGTTCTAGATACAAGGAAAGATTGGGTAGGGAGCTTGCTACCAAGGGTTTATTTTCTTTTGCTCTTCACAGGTGTCTGATCCCCCTTTTGGGAGAGGAGCTGTCTGGCATCTGTGTGAACCCTTCCTTCTATGCTGGACCCAGACAGTCCAGCATGCCTGGGAAGAGAGCAGGAGAGAGTTTGGTGTACGGGAGGGTTCGTCATCCCACCTGGGGGCTCCATGGTTGGGAGGACAGAATGGCTAAAGTTGTTACTTCCGGTCTAGCCTAAGGAAGCTCCAGGAACATTCAAGGGGCAACGACAGGCTGAGCCTAATTGCGTCATGAGGGGAAACTTCCCATGAAGAAACCCTGTCCCAATCTGTTCATGGGGGATCCAGAATGAAGTTTGTTTTTCAATAACAGGGATTTCTTCCATCTGTAAGTGGAAGTAGGTATCAGAGGCCTATTACAACTGAGGCTTTTCATGGCTCTGACTTCCTGGATTCATGAGTTCCCTAAAGTAAGCCTCAGCTGAGACTCACTTTGAGGCTCCTAGCGTTCCTAGGAGCCTACACACGGATGCTTACATTTATAAACAAAACTCCCCTGGCATTCACTCTCATGTCTCAAACGATAGAGGGATCTGACATGTACGTTTGATGCAAACCTAACTTCCCGTTTCTGAGCTCAGCTAGTCATTGCAGGCAACTCAGCTGAGAGCAGATGCTGGGAGACTGTGTGGTATGAGCCAGCATTAAACTGTTCTCTCCAGGATCTAGTCAGACATCTATCCAAGGCCAAACTAGAGTCCCCCTCAGGGCTCAGAAAGCATCGGAAGAGAGCAAATATTCAAAGTACCTCAGCACCAAGGTGGTTCTGGGGGAAGTCTGCTTGTGGCCCATGCATGGACCCAAAGAAGGACTGATGGGAAGAGGCTGCGGCTGAGCTAGAAGGCCGTGCCCACCTAGGGGTGGAGCGAGGGGAACATTGACGGGCAACTGCAAGTTGAGAGGACTAGTTCACCCTTCAAGGGGAGTTGGGGGTCCTGGTTTCTGTGGGCTATGGAGGGAGAGCCCGTGTTAGCAGGAAGACTTGGGATGGGGTGCTTGCCTGAGAGATCACCAAAGCACTGAGAACCTACCTCACTCTTCTCTTCCACAGCATCTGAGACAACCATTTTCAGTGGTCTTGCAAAGAGGCCTCAAAGGTGGAAGTTCCAGTCCGTCACCCCCCACCCCCAACCCCAGCCCCCCACACTCCCACCCCATCCTCCCTGCTTCCTAGTACCTTCTAGCAGGGTGCCAGGTCACCTGGAGCTTGCAGCAAGCCCAAGACAGTAAAACTGGCAATGAATAGATTTCTTACTGGAGGAAGAATGGGCCCCAGGCATAGGGGCAGAGCTGCCATAAACTCTTTGTTCTGTGCCCCCAAACTCCAAGTTAGGAAGGTGGTTGGGGAAGAGAAGAAGCTTTGATTTCCCTCTCCAAGGTGAGCCCTTGGGCTGTGTGTAAGCCCCCCTCTCCACCCTCCCCAGGCTGTGTGCAATCCCCCCTTTCCTTACCCCCCCAGGCTGTGTGTAAGCCCCCCCAGGCTGTGTGTAAGCCCCCCCAAGGCTGTGTGTAAGTCCCTCTCCCTTTTCTTACCTTCCGTGACTTCTCTAGAATTTTTGCCACATGTCATTACTAAGAAATAGTAACTGACTTATTGTGTTTCAGGCACATACCCAAGGCTCAAGGAATAGTGCTCATTGACCACAGCCCACAAATCCTGAAATAAAATCCTAGAGGGAGTGATAGGCCCAAAGGTCCCCCCCCATCTGCCCTCATCCTTCTGATGTCTTATTCTCCCCAAACACATCTTCACTTAGTTTACAGTGTAATTCCTCTTGTAATTCCCTTGGGAGTGGGCACAGGAAGGACTAAAGATCTCCGTGTCTACCATCAGTGTGGCTGTGCCTCACCACACACAGGCTGGGCCTGTCAGGCAGGGCTGTGGACCCTGGTTCCGCTCCTCCTTGATCTCTGACCCTCTTTGAGTCTCAGGACTTAGGGTAACCCCCACATACACAGCAGCCTGCTCAGCCGCTTTGCATACAAAGCACATTCACACTCTCTACTGTTTCTCATTCTGAACCCTGGCCCCATGTTGTACTTGGGGAAACTGAGACTAGGAGCTGCTTTAACATGACTGACCCCCTATTAGAGTTCTAATATTCACTCTGTTTTAAGGCTGTAGGAGTCGGGGCATCCCCATGCCTCTGAGAGGCCTCATATGCCCTTCTTCTCATGGAGAAGTTACTGGGTCAGTCACAGCAACTTGGCAGTAGCTCGGCAAAGCACTATGGGATCTGCAGAGGCATGGTTGCTCCAGCCTGGTCTCTGGTCTGGGCCCTTCTGCCCTTGGCCTTGGGTTCTCCCTTTAGAATCAGAAAGTGTTCCCTCTGTGGGGGAGCTGACTACTCCTCCATAATTTCTTTCTGAGGTAATTATGAGCCCAGGAGTCTCTGTGTTTCTGGGGAAAGGCCCCTCCTTCCCACAATGGTTCCTGCCTTTTCTTTTTTTCTCTTTCTACCTTTCTCTTCTTGTTCTGTCTCTTCTGCTGAGTTCCAAGGCGGAGCCAGTCTGTTCCTTTTTGTGAAGGACTTGGCATCTTAAGGGGTGTGGATTCATGCTTGAAAAGGGCTTGCCAGTCCTGTGTAGGCTCAGGAAATGCCAGGAGGCCTCTCCTCCATCCCCTCCATCCCCGCCCTTTTCAAACCTTCCTGTCCTCATTGCTTTGGCTCTCTGGGGTCCTCAGCCACACAGACCCTGGGATGGGTACTAGGTCGATGGCAGGCTCCTGTTCCTGGGCTCTGGGCAGACTCACAGCGCTACCCACTAATCTCACCATATAACCGCTCCTCTTCAACAGAGTCCAGGTGCCCCATTCACCAGAGGAGGCAGGCAGCACAGGTTCCCCATCCTCTAGGCAGCTTTCCCTAGGCAACCTTCTTCTCCTCTTGAGCTACCAGGTCAGGAAGCAGCTTTGGGAGATTTGGGGTGCAGGATTCAGACCCTCAGGGAAGAAGTTCAGTGGAGGAGGGGCAGTAGCTCCTCCACATCTGTGCCCTGTGGCAGTGGGCCAGGCTGGGGAGGGAAGCGCTGCCTGCGGCTCTCCCAGGGAAATGTGATTTCCCTTGAGTGAAGCGGACTGTGCAGCGTGGAAATTGGCTCTTTTCTGAGCGAGCAGCCACTGTTGCTGTGAAGTCGGGGCGGGCTCTGCCCACAGGAGGCCGAGCTGGCCCCTGGAGTGAGCCAGGAGCAGCCATGTGCTGAGAACTCATTAGGGATAAATCAAACTAGTAACAGCATGAAACCAACACCCTCCCTTCACCATGCCTTCCTCCCACCCTCTCCCCTCCCCGAGACCCCTGCTCCCTCCTTCTCTTCCACAGTCCTCTAAGTGGACTTCTTCTCAGCGCAGCCGAACCAGGCCACCCTTAACCAGTTAAGACACTGTCCTCCCTCCCCACACCAGGGCGCCCACAACAAGCACATCCCCTCACAAGCAGGGTACCTCCCCAGCCATGGCTCTCCCCATCCAGTCCAGGGACCCTGACTCCCGTGCCAAGGGTGCCCTTCCCACAGCCCCACCCTAGGGCATTCCCTCCTCAGCCAAGACATCATAACTCCTAGTTTCAGAGCCAAACCCACCCTCCCCCCACCCCACCTACTACTAAAACTCCAGAAACTGTTCTTAAATGAGAAAGTTGTTATTTAGAAATACAGCAGTCTTGGGTTTGTCTTCTATTTACTTATTTTTTTTTTCAATAGAGGCCAAAATACTGATCACAAACATCTGGGACAGCCCCAGGTCTCACTAGGAGCACAGACAGGAAGCTCACATCTCAGCCCACCATCTCTTTCTACCACCAAGGTGACTTTGCCCAAATCCCTACTGTTTGAGGTCCCCAGCTGTGGGGAGCATTAGTCCCCCTGATACTTGTGCCCCTGGGGAGGTGAGAGAACCTAGAAAACCGTGCTGTCAGAGGGAAGACGTTTAATCGGGAAAGAAGCCTGGTTCCCACCAAGACAGCACAGCACCAAGATAAGAATAGAGATGTTGGGCCGGGTGGGAGTGTAGGTTTGGCCTTCTAGCTCTGGAAGAGTAAGAAGGACAGAAAGGTGTTCACTGTGACAGTGAGACAGTTTCTTTCCTGACTTGCCTCTGGCTGATGAGGGGCTAGTGTCTGTCCTGTATATCATTTCCGGGTGTCATGAGAACCTGTTAGCTATTGTTTCAAGAGGCCCTTGCTCCTTACCTACTTTCTCATGGCCAAAGGATGTTGCTTTCTTTTTTTCTTTCTTCTTTCTTTCTTTCTTTCTTTCTTTCTTTCTTTCTTTCTTTTTAACTTTTGAGACAGAGTCTCTGACCTTGAACTTGTTTTGTAGCCTAGGATGGCCTTGACTCTTCATTTTCCTGCCTTCCCCTCCTGACTCCAAGTGTAGTGACATATCTAGATATCCATATTTGGAATGTGGATTTGGTTTGGGTGGCTTCTTTTGCCCCACCTATCCAGATTTGGACTCTGGCTCAATTTGTGTAATACATCCAGACTTCTAAAGGAGCCTGGGATGGGCCAGAAGCTGGGAGACATTGGCTTGACAAGGTCAATGCAAGTAGAGACCTGAGGATTCTGCTTCCATTCATAACTTCTGTCCATTCATTCAGAGGTCTTCCTGCTATGGATCCATTCCCTTATGTGTTTGGCAAACACATAAGAAAAAACCAAGATAAGCCAAATAGGAACCATCACACACATACCCCAAAGAACAAAAATCTTAGTGTTTAGAAATGGGATTTTACACAAAGAAAAATTGCTAAACAGGAAAGGAATGAGGCTCACAAGACTAGATGCACATGGAGTAGAGAGTGACTGAAACTCTCTCAGGCTGCTCTTGGCCTCTGGCAAGGCTGGCCACCAGGAGCACTGCCTGCAAGCTGTCCTCTGTCTACGACCAAGAGAGGAACCAGGGAGTCATCAGGCAGACTCAACTTGTCAATGCCAGGCTAAGGTTGTAGCTTGGTGGAAGAACGCTTGCCTACCACACAGGACTTCCTGAGCTCAATCCTCCATAGCAGAATAATAAAACAATGTCACTGTCCTTCCCCAAGTGCTCGCCATTCTAACCACCCCTTTTGGTCTTGTCCTGATTCTAGCTCATGGGGAAGGCTGGCCTCGGGGCCTGCACCTCCCAGACTTGCTTCTTTTTTCTTGTACCTGGATAGGGAACTGGGAGGCGGGCAGTCACAGATTGCAAACAACACCACAGATGGATGCGCCTTCCTGCATGTCTTTACTGGTCCACTGTCCCTCTCCTTTCCTGGCCACAGGCCCACTTAGCTGGGAGATTAAGGGGGCCGGTGGGGAGTGGGAGCTCACCTGGCAGTGAGGTTCAGGACTCCTGGGGATGGAGGCATGACAGGCCTTGAACACAGACAGCCCTACTCCCATGATCCTCCACCCCTCTCATGTGTTTCATCAGGGCTCCACAGGAGAATGGAGCAAGGTTACTTACAGACTGGAACACAAAGATGTGGAGAGTTGCAGGCCCCGGATGCCCCGGGTGAGAGAGCAAGCGAGCCAGAGGAGGGGAGCAGGTGCCTTCTCTCAGCAGCCAGCCAGGGAGGGGCTAAGTGGGATGGGGTGGCCAGACTGAGGCCAAGGCTTGGGACCCATCTGAGCATGTCGTCTGTTAAGAGGAGTAGAGGCTGGGGGGGGGGGGGGGGGGGGGGAGGTGAATAAATAATAGGAAATAAAACTTCATGAAGCAGAAAATAAAAGGCAGATCATACAGATGTGGCAATTTGAAGGATCATTGCCTCTGCTCTCTTTTTAACTGCTGCATCTGGAGTTTCGAAGGCAGCTTATTCCCCCCCCCCCCCCCCCCCCCCCCCCCCGTCAGGTCCCTGCCTGGCTGGAGGCCCCCCACAGTGGGGACAGCAACCTCAAACACCTCTGCTTGTGGTTTCCTAGGAAATGTGCAGCCACACTGGGCAAGCATGCTAGGCCAGAGCAGTGTGCTAGGTGTGTTGTCTAGGGGTGAAGCTCTGAGCCAGGCACGGGTGTGGCCTTGTCTAGGAACGAAAAGAAGGGTTGGTGAGGTCAGTGTGTGCAAGGATCAGGTAGCTTATGACAAGTGTGGGGACAGGTGGGGTGGACCTGAGACTCTGTGGTCAGCGTGAGGACCTCTGACAAAGAGGATGTTTGGGGCAGAAAGACTCTGCTACTGCTCCTCTCCTTCCGTCTAAATTCATTTGTTAAGCCTTAATTTGACACTGTGCCAGGTGCTATATAAACAGACACGGGCCTTGCCCTTAAGGAATTCTCTCTCTCTCTCTCTCTCTCTCTCTCTCTCTCTCTCTTACACACACACACACACACACTGGCACTTTGTTTTAAATATTAATGTATTTCTCACCTTGTTCCCAGGAGAATTTGAGACAACTCACAGGAAATACAATGTAATAATTTAGTTAGATATGAGTATTTAGGGGAAAAAAATGCCTCGGGACCATAGGAAATAGACCGTGGGTAGGAAGTGCATCCTGAGTGGTAGCAGAGCTGGTGTAGGAGTCGGCCTTGGGCTTCCCGTTGTGGGGTGAAACTGACTGCTCTAACACACTTGGCTGTCAGTCAGTGCACTGGTTCTCAGGAACACTGTTCTGATAGCACCTGGGGCTCTAAAGGAAATGAGTCACATTGCCCCTGATAAAAGAAAACTAAGCATAGAGAGGTCCCTCAAAGATACAGCAGTCAAGTCAGGCCTAGGTTCCCCCAGGACTGCCTAGAGCAGCATCCACCAGGGACAGCCAAGATGGACACTCTCAGGGTCCATCCAGTGGGAGTGTAGAGATTTGGGACATCTTGAGCAAAGATCTCAATGTTCTCTCTTCTGTGCTTTACCACCAGGATATTATTTCAGTGAGTTTTGGAGCACATAAGAGACAGACAAGGTCAGGGTCTCCAGGGAAACGCTGGCAGGTGGAATCAAGGTTTCAAGCTAGATTGGACCCAAGATGAGGGTGGTGGATGAATGTATAAAGGAGAGGGAGACCATGCAAGGCACATTCTGCAGACTCGCAGTGAGGGGGGAGTCTCTTCCCTGCTCATCCTGTATCACGTCCCAGAGGGAGACAGATCAGTGAGGCAAAGGGCCTGGCTGGGCAAAAAAATATGCCTGTGTCCCAAGGGATTGTGTTTCAAAGCAGGGGGAGAATTCTCTCAGAAAAATTCCTAGTATTGGGGGTCAAAGAACAATGGTGGGGAGATGACACTAAGGTAAATTGTGGGGCCAATGGGTGCAGAGTATTTTACACTTCAAGAGTGATGTACTAAATAGGCATGTCATGCAGTCAGAACTCCAGGTCTGAAATTCAGATGAAAAGTCTGGGCTAATGGCTGTCTTGAGACACTCTTCCCTGGAGTTCTTTTGAAAGTCAGGCAGTGAGGACCTCTGCGGTGCATGCGCCTTTGGAGAGAGCTGGGCTTAAAGAACAGAAAGGACAGCACAAACAAACATAGAAAAGCACCATGCAAGGAAGAAGCCCTAAGGGTGCTCTACCCTGCCCTGGAGGGAAACGGACCCTGGATATCCGAGGCCAGAGCAAGGCCCAAGTTCCTGCCCTTGAACTGCCTTTCTCTTGGAGCAGAGAGATGAGAGCAGGGTCGGGGACACCGAGAAGAGACAAAAGAAGGAGAAGGGTAAAGAAAGAGATAGGGCTGGAGAGATGGCTCAGCAGTTAAGATTCCCAGCAACCACATGCAACCATCTGTAATGGGATCCGATGCCCTCTTCTGGTGTGTCTGAAGACAGGGACAGTGTTCTCTCTCTCTCTCTCT